>QFEY01002048.1:0-37655 GCA_003316435.1 Russula virescens | reverse complement strand
AGGCTATGATAAAATTTTGGTTTATTTTTTTTGAAGTCGTACCCCTCTGACGCCGTGCGCGCTCTAGCACCCCGACATATTCGATTACGGTACGTTGACACTTGACACTTGGTAGACCCATCTCCGAACCCCTTTTTTTTCGTTCACCTCTGATGACTTTTGCCATAGGTCCTTTCGAATTCGCCACACTCACCCGTTGGCTGGGTGCCAATGGTACAAAAGCCAAGGACCCCACATCGGTGTCATCAATACTTCCACCGTGATGGCACTTCCTAACACCCGTCCTTCCTGACGTGAACGTGAACCACGGCGTGATCGGGGATGAACTTAGAGCACATGGCCATTTGAACAGCGTCTATTTCTGCGTGCCACCGCCCCCGATGTGCCAAGCTGACAGGGAGAGCCCGCTACCAGGGGGGAACCGTTTCAGGCATTTTTAGAGGCCGACGAGGTGCGCGAGGTGCACTATTAGTCGTTGTCACTATCCTGATCCTCAATGAAAGACGGATTTGGGCCTATATATATTCCACGAGACGGGTACTCGGCCATCTCAATTTCTGGATCGCTATTGCCCCGTCTTTTTAGCAGTAGGCATGCCCCCGACAGCTGAAACTCTAGGTTCTGCATCTGTTCACCGGGTCTATTCGATGCGATATCTTTTTGTTGTTTCGTTGCTATGATGCAGTGAAGAGTATCACCGAGGGAAAGTTGCCTTGATGCACCGGAAATCGGATCCGTGTGTCGTCGGATTGATCATTGATTTGTGATCAACCAAGTGGGAGTCTGCCCACGTGTGACGTGGCATACCGTTCTCTTTATTCATCAACCAAATTAATTAACAATTAGCTCGTGTACAGTATTGTACTATGCGTATTACATTTTTTCATGGTGGAATCCGATGGCTTGTGAAATCGGAGACTCGGAGTGTGGCTAGGCCAAATAAACGGTCTTTGGCGCCAAGTACGGTGTCCCCTGCCATACCTTCCCGTTCGGTTGTTGATACGTTCAGGAAGTGAGATTTACTTTTCTTGGGCCGAATTTTTATCTGCCGCCAAATCAATGCTCTCGATGATCGGTCTTATTGTATGGTTAAGTGCGATAATAGTACGCCACTTAAATCACTATAAGGCTGTGTTAAAGCAAAAGACGCCTGGACGGGCGGAAACCGGAAAAACGGGTGGTTAACGGTGGACTGATAACCCTCCATTCAAAGGTCAATCCGGTTAACGGGCGAAAATAACCCTTCAGTAATTTTGGCCAAACAAAAAAAAGGGGCATTTTAAAAAAATAGCAACTGCGCTGATTTTCGGCCGTTGGGGGCATCAATTTAAAGAGTTATGCCTTACCGGCTGCCGGGTGATTTTTAGCTCTGGAAGTTTGAAGCGGTGTCAAGGACGTCCGAGTCGCCGTCACCTGACCCCGCGTGGCTGGACCTGCCAGCCACATCTCACACCTAGCTTGTTTTTTCTCCCATTCAATATTCAACGCCCGCAACGGCAGGCACACCACACACTAGGAGCCATGTTGGGTGGTAAAATTCAAGGACCGCAAGTATGATATACAGGATACAGGCATGTGATATCCGAGTCCATGGCCCCGTATGTCTTCTCAGGAAACTAGAGTCCGTCATTCGCCAATCAGGACTACAGTAGATATCATATCATTATTTGATGGTATAGCAACAAACCGTTTAGATGTTGCCAGGTAAAGTATCACCAGAGGTATCAGCTTACGGGCACCCAGGCCAGCACCTTTCACGATAATGTATTATTTAGAACCCGATTAAACCCACGGCACAGATAAACGCAGCCACACTCATAAATAAGGAAAACTAACGATCCATGAATACGGGCCCTCGGAGTCAGCCAGACAGTAGGGGAAAAATAGCTTCTGAAACCACTTTGTACAGCCTCCAATCGCTTTATTCAGAGATAGTGAATCCGTTCACAGCCAAATCCACTATTCAGGCTCTCACATCAAACAGCTCCTCTCCTCGCGACAAGCTGGAAAATCTTTCGTCCGTCGGGACATGCGAACTGTGGCAGGGTTGATGAGTTACGGTCCTTCACTGAGCATGCGTGTATTGTCACCACATGAACATCCGAGTCCTGATCAAATATCGCAAGTGCCATTCCTGATCTTTCTCATCGGCTATCCTCTCCCTCTGTTGTGAATCTATAGGTATCGGTCCCGGATATGCTCCTTCCCATGCACCTGGCTTGTGAATACCAGTGCCCAGCAACCGGAACATGGCGCGAAAATTATATGCTATGGTTACTAGTATCGACCACTAATCCGAACTGTTGCTGGACTGCACAGTGCCCACAATTGACTCACATCTCCGGTTGTATAGATCCAAACATCAAGTGATGTCAGGAACCTACACTGGCCAGTTCCTCACCCTCATAAAAGGCAGGCCTGGGAGAAGGAGGATGAGCCTCACATCCCCGATTTCACAAAATGTCTTACCCTCAAGGGGCACCCCTCATAGTATGAGCTCTCTCCCCCTCACTTCATTAGTGGGTGTTGACATGAGATACTTTCAGAGAGATTTATTGTATACTGACGGCTACATCACTCGAACCTTCGGGGCACGCGATACGGCACAATACTTGACTCGCTTATTACGGGTGGATGAACGCTTTCTTCAACCCATTTCATCACATGACTGGCCCGATGCGTTCCTCATCACCAACCCTGTTATCCCAAACACCCATCCTCACATATATATAGCCAATCGACCTGCGTGGGTGCTCGACTACGTATTACGAAACTATGGCACGGTCGTTCCGCAGCGCATATGGTCTCCCGGTACTCCCTCTGATGCACAACGTTACAACAATGTCCCGTTGAACCTGCCTATTTTTTTTGTTCAAAACGATCGGAGGGTACTAGGATTACGACTTGTCCACGCTGCAGATAGTGATTGTACGGGGATACTGAATGCGAGAGGTAGAGCTCCTGTTGGCAGTTGTCATACGACATCCATACGTATCAAGGTAAGTGTTCCAAATATGAACATCGCAATGATACTGAGCAAACATTGACTACTTCTAGTGGCCTGGCTACGAGGCATGGACTACCCAGATCATGACAAGAGACCAGACAGCCACGAGTAGCACAATCACGCTCGAAAGATTGGCAAGACGCGTCGCACGTGCGGTCTGCAAGTTCTTGGAAGTGAGCCCATCAGATCTTGTACGTGACGTAACTTCAGGCTCACATCTGATGCAGGATGTCGCAATGCGGCACTGCCAGTATCCAGACTGGCGTATTGGTGGCCTTGGGGGGATCACGAGCAATGATATCGTCCTTATAGGACTGATACACGTCTCGCAGGGAAGTTGGCAACCCATTCTCCAACTCAATCGTTTCATCGTCTCAGGATCTCCACACCTACTTTAGTAGCTTTCGGGGGCCATTGGGTTACGGTGGTTCCGTGTAGTAAAATGTGTTTGTGTAATTTAGACGAATAAACTCTTGTTAGATGGATCTTAGCGTGTCCTGCTACCAGACCACCGAATCCCTACCCGATGTACTTGTACGTATGAATGCGCTCTCACAAGTCATAGCACCTGGCAGTGAGATGAAATGTGAGATAGATTCTATTTCTCAAGAACGTCATGTGGTCCATTCAATATGAAACGAAAGTGCTCCGAGGATCATGGACTCGTATTGTTAGTAAGATGACGGAGAATGGCGGAGATATGGTGTATTGATCGCGGAACGTGTACCGCCACCTCCAGTAGAGGCCTGAGGCAACCATGGAGCCGCGAAAATCGAGCGCTGTGTGCGGGGTCTCGGAAAAGCTGCCGCGGCCCGCGGCACGCCATACCATCATCGTGTAATTTGAGCAGCACCGGAAATCAATCATTATCCTTCGGATCCTTTCGTGGGTGTTCCGGGTTCCCACTCGTAATTTATTGGCAGTGTCGAAGTTGTTCCCTTCCCTGCCAATATACCACACTATTTGCTGCGACTCGTGCGAGAAGCCGCGAAATCAACACGTTATAAAGCCAATCACTTGCCTTCACTTGCTGCAGGCCATAACCGACAGAGTTAGCCATCCTTCTATCAAGTACAGTGTGTCTGTATAATGCTAGCCCAAATCCTGTGACGTGAGGTTGCGACTCAGCCCTCGATACGCAACATGTGCTCTGCCACCCCCGAGTCTGTATAGGACCAGTCGGATAACTGAATATGGCGATGGAGATGATGTCTGTTATCCCTCGGACCTTGGAAAAAATTATACCCAGCCAAAGCATGGGCACTTGTACGTGTCAGATACCAGCGTTGCATCAAAATCAACAGATGATTGATACTCGCCAATACTGACATCACCTATAGACTGGGGCCACAAATGTCCGTCCACTGGCAGGTCGGACTCTAGTGACGGATCACTCTACCAATTTGAGAGGCGCCGGTACCCTTGACCTCGGCGACCCCCACACTGGCATGTCAGCGACAGTCAATCGTATAAAATTACAATAACTCGCCTCAAGTAACAGAGCCTATGTATGTTTAGCTTATCATTGAAACCACATGTACATGTCGCGCCGTACAAATGCGGATTTTTGAAAATACAGCGGATGCGGCACTCGCCTTGTGGCCGAAATAACCCCGACAACTCCATGCCTCCATTGTGATTCTCATCCCGCATTCGCAGGCATCGAGCTAGGCTACGCTTACCGACGACACACGAACCTTTGACCCTGGCTGTGTCATCTCGAGCCATGTTGCAAGGGCAAAGTGTCGCTGTTCTGAGCTCCAACAAGAGGACATCTTGTCGGCATAGACAAAGGCGCAGCATGTGCGGTACATGTGTACCGGTTTAAATTTGGGTAAGCCGGGCGCGCGGTGGGACTAGGGGTGCGCACCGTACCGTAACGGCATACGGCCGTAGATATATGGTATGCCTATGGTTACGGTCACGCCGTATCTGTAGCCGTAGGCAATGTTTTGGGACCCTCACGGTAGGGACGGCCGTATACAGCCGTACAGGTAATCCAAGCGTGAGAATGAACAGCAAGGGCACGGATGAAGTGTCCGCGTGGCCCCAAAACGTTGACGGTGGGAACGATGGCCAGCAAAACAAGATAACGATGGGCACGAGGGAAAGTAGGTGGCCGCTTTCAATGGTGGTGCTGCCAAACTGATTTGTATTTGATGTGAACAGGCTTGTCTCCTTTGGCAATTGACCATGGCTGGCGCCCTCGCTCTTCTGGCCCCAAAAGGCCTCGTTCTCTCGTATGCGACCTCCCAGGGAGGGGCCTTCTTGGGCTTACAAATGCCCTTCGCCTCTGTAGTGGCCCACATGCCTGCTAGCGGCTTCTTTTGCAGTGGCCTGATGCACATATTCTCGCCCACTCTCGACGGCCAAGGTGGCCCATGCCCGCCCTCAGCAGTGCCTCAAGCCTGTGCTCGCCTCTTGTCGAGTCAAGTTGTCGCATCACACCATGCGCAGCCTCGGTTGCCTTGCTTCGTGGCACCGTGTCTCGCCCTTGCCCACGCCCACAGGACACGAGACAGAACGGACTCGGAGACCCTTGCCGCCTCCGCCTCCGCCTCAGATGAATATGCATATAAATTGCCGGGCTCTGGCTAAACTCTGGTTTCCTTCATCAACCTTACCATCCTGTATATCGCTTGCTTGTACACTGCGGTGTTCACTTCTTGTCTTTCTAGCGCTGTGCTCCATCATTGTTCGCCCCATATCATCCTAGCTTCACTATCACCCACACCAACAAACCAAGCACTCATGTCCTCAATCTTAAAAATACCATTCATCGTAATTGCTGCGGCTGGCGCGTGGTACGCCCTCACCCCACCGCAGCCGCCGCCACCCGCTCAAGAGCGCGTCATATCCGGTGGGGTAGAACGTTCTTTCGGGAACGTCGTGCGCATACATGCTCACATTTGGAAGGTAGGCCCCAGCCCCCAGCCCTGTCTACAATGACTCACTCACGCGTTCATAGTGCTCTGTACTTGCGAGCCTCATCGCAGAGTTTCTTGCATGTGTATTCGCCGCATCAACCTCTCCATCCTCTCCATCGCCACGCCTCTTATCTTTCCTGAACACATCGACGACGTCACTCTCACCCCCACTTATCTCGACACTACCTTTGGTATTCGTGCTCGGGTGCCTAATGACGGCCGCGAGCGGCGCTCTACGCCTGGCGTGCTACAAGGCGATGGGATCGCTCTTCACATTTGAGCTCAGCCTTCGTTTGGACCACCGACTCATAACGTGTGGACCATATGCGTTCGTGCGGCATCCTAGCTACAGCGGCGTCGTACTTGGCATTATGGGCACGCTGCTCGTGCACTTTGGCCCCGGTTCGTGGTGGGCACGAGCGGGCTGGCAATATACGCTAGCGGGGCAGGTGTATGCCATGTGCTGGTGTGCGATGGAGGCGTACGTACTCTTTAGCACCATGGCGCGCGCCCCGACAGAGGACGCGCTTCTGAAGAAGCAGTTTGGAGCCGAGTGGGACGCGTGGGCATCTAGAGTACCGTACAGAGTAATCCCCAGTGTATTCTGATCAGGAGGCGGCTGGAGTGCGTTTGATGCATTTCGTGTACATTTGGGTTTGGTGATGTTTTGGACAATGATTGATCGTCTCCGCTTGGACACTATGACCATGATTGTGAAATCAGGCTATACGATTGCATCCCGTAGGCATGATACTGGGATTTACATCATCCCCTAGAGGTAGCCACGATGACGGGGAACACCGGAGAAATCAAAAGCTGGTGGGTTAAGTAGAATCCGGAAAATAATGGAACGGGAGCGAACAAATCATTGAGACCACCTTTTCCACCTGTCAACGTAAGGTAGACATGACAGCCCATGATAAGCACGGGTCGACTCCATGCACCGAACATCCGAATATGGTCGTGTGGACCTTGCACAGTTCCTCGTAGAGCATGGCGCGGACGTAGAAGTTCGGGACAAACACGGATTGACGTCATTGCATTTAGCATCGGCCAACGGTCATGTAGATCTCGCGTGGCTCCTCGTCGAGCATGGAGCAGATGCAGCGGCCCAGGACAAACACGGGTTGACTCCGATATTTTGGGCAGAGAATTATGGTCATGTGGATCTGGCACGGTTCTTGTCGAGCAAGGTGCAGATACGCGAGAACGAGGATGGGTCGATAACTTTATACAGCGTTCAAAAGAGATGTCATGCGATACGATAGATAACTAAAATAATAAGCCAGTGGATTCGCGTCGTGGTCTCAAACTTTCATCATGAATGGCTGATGCGCTGATGGCCAGATTAGAAACCGGACGTTGGTAAACTCAAACGACAGTCCAAAATGGCCGTTTCGCCCAAAACGAGCTCCTCGACAGGATGCGTAAAACACCCTCATGTCTCCTCTCAGCACTCGAACTCTTGCGGTGCTTGGCATGCTTAGCTATGGCATCAACGGAGCCTCCTAGTCAAGCGACTAGTATGCTACAACTTGAACCCCTCGCCGACACAAGAATCTTTCGTCCCCTGTTCTATCCTAGTACCTACCCAAGCTCTCTAGTCGCAGTTTTTAGCAGTCCGATGTCCAGACAACCCACCTCCTTACTGTCCGCTCCTAAACTCGCGTCTCAGACCGTGGACTTACCGAGAATCACCATGGCGGACACTGCTTCTCACGAACCGACAGAAGATACACCAGGCGATTCCCTAATCTCCTCGTGGGTTGCACCAAAATTCTTCACCAATCTTTCCGCTTTCAACATCACGCACTTCGCGGCTGGCAGGGATAACCTGGAGGTTGTCGCGGGCATCACTCTCGATGTCAAAGACACCTTTCACGCAGACGACACGTCCTCTTGGACTCTGTCGAAAAACGCCTCTGCGATGCTTCAGCTCTTCTATCCGAAGGATTCGATCAATCCTGCGAGATGGCCGCAAGGTGGCTCCGAGTTCTACGCTGCCCCGATCGACATCAGCAAAGCGAGGAGCGTCACTTTCGAATACAAAGTCTTCTTCCCGAGTAATTTCGAATGGGTCAAGGGCGGAAAGCTGCCAGGACTTTACGGAGGACATGCTGGGTGTTCTGGTGGAAATGCAGCGCTCGACTGCTTCAGCACGCGCCTGATGTGGCGAGCAGGTGGTGCCGGCGAGCTTTATCTCGTAAGACCTGTGTTTACGGCCTCATGCGATAAGTACTCACGAAGTTCCGTATCAAGTACGCACCGAAAGATCGACAAACTCCTTCCTTGTGTGACACGCCACCCTTATCGGTGTGCGACTCAACCTATGGGCTCTCCATTGGCCGAGGATCTTTCGAATTCTCCAGGGGAGCATGGACGCACGTGCGCCAGACAGTTGTGCTTAATTCGCCCGGGGTCCAGGACGGAGGCTTCTTCTTAGAGGTCGATGGCAATGCAGTAATCGACCGCACAGATGTACTCTATCGCGACAAACCTCAGGAACCTGATTCCACCCCCAACCCTTCCTGCGATCCGAACTCGGAGTTTGATGATGACGAGCGCGGGTTGTTAGGGCCTCTGTTGGGTGGGCTGATATCAACTGGCTTAGTTCCCTCGAGCTTGTGCGATACGGCAGATGCCAATGAGCAAACGGATCCGATGGTTCAAGAAGAGGCATTCGAACACGACGAGGTGTGCATTGACGATTGTTCAGAGTCGGATGTCCCGCAAGAGGCGAACGATCCTGTCGGTTTCCAGGGTGTATTCTTTAGGTACATGTTTTCAGCAGGGTCATGGCGCCATCGAAAACCATGAGGCTGACGCTTTCTCGTAGCACCTTCTTCGGGGGTCACCATAAGGACTTTGCTACGCCGAAAGACCAGTTTATATGGTTTAAGGATTTTGCGCTTTATATCAACGATTCTTGATGATAGTTTATGTATGAGCGTTACAATCAGACTTGTTGCAGCCCCGACCCGAACGGAACGGAAAACTGCACTACTGTAGCCCTAACCTAGAAGCGCCAACCCGAAAAATAAAGCACCACGTAAGCTGCTCTTAACCAGAAATTAGGAGTTAGTGTTCCGTGCCTCCCCATCAATCCATCGCTTTGACTACCTTCGTACAGAGCTAGCAGACGCTATATTGTATATAGCATGGCATGGCGCCCCTTCGAATAGCCTTCATACACCCTGATCTGGGAATAGGTGCGAAACATTCGTTTCACGCGCGCATTTTTCACCTCAGTCTATTTATAGGTGGCGCAGAACGTCTAGTCGTCGATGCTGCTGTTGGACTTCAGAAACTTGGGCATAAGGTTACAATATACACGTCCCATCACGATCCCGCCCATTGTTTTGATGAGACACGAGACGGTGCGCCGTGTGCTCGAATAGCCTTGGTGTCAAATCCCGCCTGACATATACCATTAGGAACGCTCGTCGTGCGCCCTATCCATCCCCCGTTTCCGCGCAACATCAAGGGCAAATTCCACATACTTCTCGCCCACCTCCGTCAGCTTCACCTGACATACCACCTACTGCAAACCGACGCATCCACCTACGACGTGTATTTCGTTGATCAACTATCCACGTGCATCCCGGCACTGCGCCTTCTCGCGCGGAAGCGCGTCGTGTTCTATTGCCACTTCCCGGATAAGCTTCTGGCGCATGGTGAATTTGTGCAAGGAAAAATGAAAATGCGCGGAGGTCTGCTCAAGCGAGCGTACCGTCTTCCCATGGATTGGCTAGAGGAAATCACCACTCGTGCGTCTCTCTTGACGTGCTCGTTTTACTTTAACCGTACTCATCAAAGGGATCCATCAGGAAATGCGGATCTCATCCTTGCCAACTCCAGTTTCACTTCTACGGTATTCAAAGCATACTTTCCGAGCATACCCAAGGAGCCACGTGTCGTACATCCGGGCATCAACTTTCTCTCCTATGAATTAGCTGGAAATAGTGAGGATCCTGATATCGTCATGGTTTCATCGTACGTGTCGACTATGGTAACGTGCTTTGTCTTATGTCTTATGTTCTCCTCAGAGATCGACCAACTTTCTTATCCCTCAACCGATTCGAGAAAAAGAAGAACGTTGCCCTCGCAATCGAAGCTTTCGCACACTTCAAACAAGGACTCACGAGATCAGGGAGTCATGACGCCCCACGGAGCCCGCGCCTTGTCGTCGGTGGTGGATATGATTCTCGGGTCGAAGAAAATATGATGACACTCGTCGCGTTGATTGATCGTGCGAGAGCTGCTTCCCTCTCATATACTATTGTATCCCCCGCGTCATCAAAGACCGCCATACCCCCCTTCAACATGACGACACAGGACCCGGATGTCCTCTTCCTGCTCAACTTCACCACTGCCCAGCGAGCCGCCCTCCTCTCTGCATCATCGACGCTTGCGCTGCTCTATACGCCCGCGAACGAACACTTTGGGATCGTGCCCATCGAAGCGATGTCCGCCGGGCTTCCTGTACTTGCGTGCAACAGCGGCGGCCCCACCGAAAGTGTCATCGATGATAACAATTCACCGAGCCAACGTACAGGGTGGCTGCGGGCGCCCGATGCGCTAGGGTGGGCTGTCGTGCTCGTCGAGATCACTGGGCTGTCGCCATCCGAGCGGTCCGCGTTGGCAACTCGTGCCCGCGCCCGAGCGCGAGAGCACTTTGGGATGGAGGCTATGGCGCGCAAACTGGAGAGGGCTCTCGTTGAAGCAGCAGAGATGGGGCCGGTGTCCTGCCCTGCCGTGCTGTGGTTTGGATCGTTCATCTTAGTCTCTTTGTTTGCGTATTTTATGGCAACTATCTATGCCTCATGATTTCCTGTACCTCGAGGTCCGGATATTGGCCACTATTTTGGGTTTAAAGGCCAATGTTGGCTCATTCTCAAAGGAAAACAAAGAGGCCTGAGGACAAATATCAATTACCTTTATCTACAGGGCCCAAGCGGACGTTGCAGAGCGGGTCGATGACTTGGTAATTCTCGGCCCCACATCCGTCCATCCATTCTTTCCCTTCCTTGCCTCGGACGCTTGTTGGAAAAGGGAAACCCTGAACGTATTTGGGCCTCTACCGTGGGGTGCATATTATGACACGGCGAGAATTCTGTTGCGGTGTGCTCCTCTGGTGGTGATGTGGTCTCTGGCAATACTGTGTATGTGGAGGAGGGCAAGGAAGTGGTAGTGGGGTGATGCTGGGATGGAGCTCTGTGCTGTGGGCAGAAGGATTTTTAATGACCGAGTACAGTTTGGGGCAGCGACGCCACAAGGCCCATATGTTGCGCGGCATGTTGTGGGAAGACTGAAGTAACACAAACCGCAAGTTTTCGAAAACAGGACAACGAGGACAAGCCAACAGTTGTTACCTTGCTGCCCGACAGATGAGGGGTTCCCAAACCCCTGTCTCGTGGGGCTGCTACTGCCATCCCCTTCCCAAGTTTCTCTGCAATGACTTCTTCCAACGTTGATCCGGCCTGCTCTCCACAACACCTTGTGAAGAAGTCCCGCACACTTGTACTATGTCTCGATGGCATGGGAGAAGTCGGATCGATGGTGTGTTCCTTCCCCTCCCCTTCACCCCACGGAGGTGTAACCATCATGCCACCACGACTGGCTCTTGACGTCTCATAGTACAGCACGAACGTTGTCAAGCTGTATTCATTTTTAAAGAAAGATACGGAAGAACAGATATGCTATTACGTGGTGAGTATCTGTTTACTTGTTTCGAACCTCCTAAGACCCTTGTAGCCGCCTCTAGGAGCATACTTTTCTCTAGGTATTATTTTTCAATTACCCTTTAAACACACCCTAGACAAGGCGTTCGCGATGAATCTTCCTTTACAAGTGAAGCATGCCTACACATTCCTCGTAAAAAATTACCACGTTGGCGACAAAATCATCATATTCGGTCCGTCCGCTGCATATCATTCCCGCTGGCAGCGGCTTATCTCTAGGAATCTTATTGGCAGGATTTGCTCGCGGCGCCTTTACTGCCCAAGCACTCATGGGGATGATAGATAAAGTATGATCACTATGCTCTATCCCATATGCCCTCCGTACCAACTCAGTCTGCTGTGAAGGTTGGCCTCCTTCGAGGAGATGAGATATCAGAAGTTCAGCGTGCATACAACCTCTACAAGTCTACGGGTTCAAGAAACAGAGCTCTTGCCAAGGTATTCAAGAAGGCATACAGCCGCGATGTCACCATTGACTTCGTTGGACTTTGGTAAGTAACAATAGTACACCCAGCGAGTGTTGGGCAGCTGACCTAGTCCATGAACAGGGACACCGTCAGCAGCGCGGGAATTCTCAGGGCACCCACATTGCCTTTTGTTGAAGTGAATACAATGGCTCGAGTATTCAGACAGGCCCTTTCACTTGACGAGGTCTGTAACCCTTGATACACTCTTTCTCTTCGGATTCACTCAGCTGAGTCTCGCTTTTTTCCTTCGTAGCGCCGTGCCAAGTTTCGTCCGGTCTTATGTACTTCCCCCAATCGACTCTCCAACACGCATTCAAAGGCTATCCAATCCGGGATAGATGCGTCAAAGGAACCACTGACACAAGTAGAAGAGGTATGGTTTCCCGGCTATCATCATGGTACGTTCAGAAATACGTGGTCGTCCTGGCGTAGACGATTAATGGCAGACAGACGTCGGCGGAGGCGGAGAGCCAGACCGGAAGAAACAAACACTCTCGAATATTTCTCTTGCATGGATGATCCAGCAGATCTTGCGAGCAGAATGTGGCATTCTATTCGACTTTAACGCATTCGACCGTTGGCACATCCCCCGTGAAATTGGACAAACAAGCGATTTATCACCATGCGATGGTGAAGTTCCTACAAGCGATGATGCGCCCAGACCACATTTTGACCTGCAAGAAGCGAGTGCTGCCGTGAATAGAATGACCGACAAGCTGAACGTGAAGACCCCCTGGTGGTGGATTTTGGAAATCTTCCCAGTGTCATATAGCTACCGGAATGCGAAGGGGAAGAGGATCACCAGTTGGTGGTAGGTTTACGCTGGCCGTAACGAGGACGAGCAGATTTCATTCATTATTTCCCACAGGCCCCATTTCGGACGTGCGCGATCGGTTCCGCCAGGGTCCTTGATCCACTCGAGTGTCAAGACACTCGTGGATGACCCCCGGGTCAAGTACAAGCCGCGAGCATCTTATAAGGATGATATGGTGAGGTATGTATCCTAAGCATATCGTGATATGCGAATATGCACTGCGCAATGGGCAATCGGTCGTTGTTAGTCGTTTGAGACCACATTGAAGTCGTCGAAGAATGGACATACCTTACGCCTTTTCGTTTAGCTTTGTATTTCATTTACCTCACCTCGTTACGAAGAATTGATCTCGTAGCTTATATGAGCATGGACATAAAGTATTGTTTGAAATCTTCTCTCATGAGTCATCAGCAAAGATTAGCCTTCACCGCCCTCCTCTTCAACTGACACTAAGGCGTGCGAATAGAAGATTCAGATCGCAGCATTGGATCAGGACATCACCTATTGTGCTATGTACAGCAGGTGGCAGAGGCACCAGCTTCACTCAATGTAGGGGATGCCCACACCACAATGTATTGGAGATGCAATCAGTCACAAAGTCATGGTTAGCTCCCAATAAGGAGTAGCCTATATAAAATGACTAAAAGACAAGAGGCAATCCACAGCCACTCCCTGAGGCTAGGTAGCTCAGTGGTAGAGCACCTGGTATATATCCAGTAGGCCTAGGTTCAATCCCCAGTCTGGCTATATTCTTAGGCTGAGTATTTGCAATAGAGAACACACCTGGGATGGATGAGTTTGGTCAGCCCAGGATAAAAGAGGTGTGATTCATTGGATCTCATAGTGGTATGTTTAAAGCACAAGAGTATTGTCATGTGAAATGCTGATGGTACACAGATATTGGGGGAGGTGCAAAACAGGAAACAGGACAAGTTCACAAAACAGCCTTTCAGACATAACCTTGTGGTGGATGATGAATGAAGCAGTGCTTATGCATTGCCCCATTCTATTCACTGAGGATGCAATAAGAGAATGGCACATCACCACACACAATGATCCATTGATCCACCTGCACAATCTGGAGGTAACCCTGCACAAGTGCAAGGTACTGGCCAGCATGATGCACAAGATGTCAAACAGGAAATCCCTGACAGGCTGAAGAAATCACCTGGGTGGTGGATCCTCGAAGGTCTTCCGATGCCGTATACCTGGCGTGGAAGATTAATGGCAAACAGACGTTGGCGGATGCGGAGAGCTAGACATGGTGAACCAGGCACTCCTGAACATTTCTCTTGGATGGATGATCCAGCAGATCTTGCGAGCAGAATGTGGCATTCTATTCAACTTTGACTCATTCGATTTTTGGCACATCCCCCGTGAAATTGGACAAACAAGCGATTTACCTCCACGCGATGGTGAAGTTCCTACAAGCGATGATGCGCCCAGGCCACTTTTTGACCTGCAAGAAGCGAGCGCTGCCGTGAATAGAATGACCGACAAGCTGAACGTGAAGACCCTGGTGGTGGATTTTGGAAATCTTCCCAGTGTCATATAGCTACCGGAATGCGAAGGGGAAAAGGATTACCAGTTGGTGGTAGGTTTACGCTGGCCGTAACGAGGACGAGCAGATTTCATTCATTATTTCCCACAGGCCCCATTTCGGACGTGCGCGATCGGTTCCGCCAGGGTCCTTGATCCACTCGAGTGTCAAGACACTCGCAGATGACCCCCGGGTCAAGTACAAGCCGCGAGCATCTGATAAAGATGATATGGTGAGGTACGTATCCTGAACATATCGTGATACGCGAAGATGCATTGCATTTGGTCATTGTTGGTTACTGGTTGTTTGAGACCAGACAAGGTCAAGTTGAAGTCGTCGAATATGGACATACTTTACGCCTTTTCGTTTAGTCTTGTATTTCATTTGCCTCAGCTCTTTGTATTTTAAACGAGAAATTACCTATGTAGCTTATAGCGTATGGACAGAAAATATTGTCTGAAATCTTCTCCCATCAGTAAAAAATTAGCCTTCACTGCCCTCCTCTTCAAAATGACAACACGGTGCCCGAACGGAAGCGGTGAGCGGAGATTCGGCCGAATGCGGAACTGATCGCGGCATTAGGGATTCGCGTTGTGGCGTGGGCCATCCCGCTGTGTATAGCACAGTAATGGCGTCGGGTGACATGCATGACATGCAGTTTCGATGCCCAATTTCATCGTGTAGGCGCTGTCTTTTTCCGATCGCGACCTCGGACTAACCACCTAACCCCTGGTCCCAGATTGCTGGTGCTAGCCCTCACATGGCTGCGCATTCACGAGGAGAAAAGTAGTGCTACGCATTGCGGGGCCACAGAATCTTGAATAACATACGATGTCACCTTCATTGTCGCCTAGGTAGGGGCGGACGCGACGCACGTAGTTCTGGCCTGGCGCGTGGAGATCATAACGAACGAAGTATTGTTACTCTGGTTTACAAATGACGAGTCTTTCCAAAAGGTTGGGAATGTTGCTGGCCCTCGCATCATCAGAGGGCTGTCTCTGAGATGCGGTCGCGGTTAAGAGCTACGATCGATATGTATGATCACTTGTAAAACCCTGAACCGATGTCGAGTCCACATCGCGGAATTACCGATCTGACGAGTAGCAAAGATAAGTCTTATATTTGGAGGGTCTTCTACAATAGAAAACAAGCATCAAATCGAATTGTTTGAACCAAGGATCTTTCACTCAGTCTTGGTGCTTTTACCCTTCTTACGCAGCATGCTATCATCACCTGCCAGCCAAAGCGTTGCAAATACCAAAAAGCCGACGCTAGTGCTGATCGCGCCAGCGTAATACGGCCACGCTGCGCTCAAGAAGCGGGGATACCCATCGTGCCGAGGTGGGACGACGGGCACGGTGGTGGCCGACCTGAGCGTCGTCCAGCCGCGACGGCGGTAGTCAAGGACAAATTTGAAGACCCCGTGTCGGTCGGGAACGCGGAATGCGACGCGGTACAGGCCGGGCTCTTCATTGACGGGGAGGAGCGCGGTGCGTACGTGCGGGTCCAGCATCGTGAATTCCAACTGTAGATCGCGCAGTCCGGAGTAGGGCGTCCATCCGCGCTCGGAGTCGTACCGCGAGATACGCGCCTCGAAAATCTGTGGGGGTGGAATGGGTTTGACGAAAAAGGTAATGTTCGATCAGTTTGTTCATCGGCGGGAGAGCAGGGGACGACGCACGATATTGTCGTTGATGGTATATGTATCGCGTGGGTCTGTCTCGTTTCTCAGGTGATGAGTCGTGCTGTCGATGCGGAGGACGAGATTTTCCTGGAACGTCCAAGCGGCGACGTCGCGTGCAAATTGCTCATTCCCGGACTTCTTACCACTAAATGAACAAAGAAAAAAAAATTCAAGGGTTAGAGACAGCGCGACAATCATTGGAGAGCTCTACGCACGAAGGAAGGGGCTTGTTCACGTATGCGTCAGAAAAGAGCTCAAGGCCACCGACCCAGGTCACCCGCGCACCATCATCGCGCGTTTGGAGACCAGTCACGATGCCCAACGTGCTGCCCGCCCAGAGGCCCTCACCAGCGCGCTCCGCAGCTTCGAAGAGAGCATCGGCGCCCGAGTCAGAATCGGTATCGGACGCGAAGCTCTCGGCCGGGGCGTGGAGGATAGGGACCAATTGGGGGTTGTTGCCGTGCGCGAAGGGGATGCCGGAGAACCATACGGGTGGGGTGTTGGGCGTCAGCAAGGGATGCTCTGCTGGTGCCGAGACGGGGATCACGCTCGGGTGCGTATCACGCGCGGGGAAATGGGAGATGAGGGGCGTTCCCGGGGGCGGGAGGATAAGCGAGAATTCGGAGGCGAGGGTGAAGATGGGGGATTGTGTAGGCGAGAGAGCGATGATGAGGTTGGTGCCAGCATTGAGGGCTGCGACGAGGAACTGCGGAGTGATGTCCTGAGAAAATGCTAACAGATAGTTAGGTGGAAAAGCGATGTTACACGTTCAGGTTCTCACATTTTGTGTCTGGGGCGAAGAGGATGATATGGTGGAAGGTCGGAAGGTCGAATTCGAGGATAGATGGTCTTTCGTCCTTGGGAGCGCGGAAGGTTAGTTCATAGCCACGTTCTGTAGTATTCATAAGATGTTTGAGCGTTGAACGTTATTATCCTCCGCGACGAGCGAACCCCGACTCACTTTCCAAATTGTTAAAGAAGGTGGAGAAGTTGTCGCGTTTTAAGTCTGGTTGGAGAACGACGAGCACCGAGTTGCCAGTGCTCGACTTTGCCCATGCAGCACTCAAGAGGCTGAAGAGCGAGAAGAATATTGCGCCGAGTGATGGCAGCATAGTCGTGTATCTGGTTCCCTGGTCTCTGACCCTGGCAGATATACGTTACGGTACTTGTAAAGACTTTTGATGATGGTGTAGGGGAAGGAGGGGTAGTGAGGCGCTCGCCTAAAGTTGGACACGTAGCTAATTTTGGCTCAGATCCAGGCTATAAATCCCGGACTGACAGACGATACAAAATCCTATTTTCAAAAATAGAAAAAAAAACCCAGCATTCCTTATATTCATTCCTATACATCTCAACCAACAGCAAGGAGTTGTACTGTACGGTGCCTTGACTGTAATCGCTCTGGTGTACACGTGGAAAGGCCGACATGTCCCGGAGCAGACCGGGCCGGACATCGCAAATCCCGTTTTCGACGCGCATTTTGACAAGAGTTTCGCTTCCCCGGACTTTTGGCTTACGAGTCTTTCGAGTTTCGTTCCACTTACCACCATCACATCCACTACCAACCCCCCACCCCTCATCTAACCAATGACTTCTACCTCTGACGAGCTCGCGTATCTCAAATCCCTCGTGAGCCAGCTCACGGACAAAATCCACGAGCTCGAGGCAAAGACGGCGTCAAAGAAGCCGCCAGCGCAGCAACTCCGTACCATCCTCGTCGGTCCCCCAGGCGCAGGTGCGTGCGCGTGTTCACTCGCTCGCCCAGCTCGTCATCATCTCATTTCTGTCTTTTGCTTCTGAAACGCATGGGTTGGCGGGTTGCAATGCGACAGGCAAAGGCACACAGGCGCCGCGGATACGCGACGAGTTCTGCGTCTGCCACCTCGCGACGGGCGACATGCTTCGCGAGCAAGTGGCGAAGAAGACGGCGCTCGGCGTAGAAGCTAAGAAGATCATGGATGCCGGCGGGCTCGTCTCGGACGACATCATGGTGGGCATGATCCGCGACCAACTCGAGAATAACAAGGCCTGCAAGAACGGGTAAGCAACCCCGACCCTTACAAATCACACCCACTCACAAAACTCCTCGCAACTCCTCCCCCTTTTTTATTTGATGTGGAATATAGCTTTGTTCTCGATGGCTTCCCGCGTACGATCCCGCAAGCAGAGAAACTCGACGCGATGCTCGCCTCGCGGAAAGAACCGCTCGACTCGGTCGTAGAGCTCTCCATCGCCGACCAGCTCCTCATCTCGCGCATCACCGGGCGCCTCATCCATCCCGCCAGTGGACGCACCTACCACAGAGAGTTCAAGTACGTCACTCCCCTTTCACGTGCTTTCTTACTCGCACTTTGTCTGAACCCGACCGTGTCTTCCGCGCGTGCCCCACATACTTTAGTCCGCCGAAGAAGTCGATGAAGGACGACGTCACAGGCGAACCGCTGATCCAACGCTCAGATGACAACGTTGAAGCGCTCACAAAACGTCTTGGCGTATTCCACGCGCAGACCACGCCAGTGCTCGACTACTACAAAAAGAAGGGACTTTGGCAGAACATCGATGCCGCTCAATCTCCGCAAGTCGTGTGGGACAATCTCCGCAAAGTCTTCACGCAGAAACAGAAGCAGCCGCAACAGCAAAAGCCGCCAAATAAGTGACCCGAGATTTCCCTTAAACACGGCTTACTCTAGTTACAGCGGAGTGACGCAGACTAGTAGATCCTACTAAAATAATATATCATCGCCATAGACACTGCCCACATAACAAAACAGATCAGGAACGAAATGAACGAAGAAAATGTGAAGGAGTGTAAATGAAGCGTCTTTTTCATGTCGCATACACCTCGTCATCGCGTCTCACGCACCCAGATCCATACCACGGCGACGACGCTGACGCCAAAACCAGCGATAAACGCGAAAAGCACGAGTACATCACGATAATAATTATTTGGGTCGAATCCAAACAGCTATTAACACAAACGAGTATCCGTGTCAGCTTTACTGAGACAAAGCTGGGGAGGGAAAGGCAAAACGCACGATTTGCATGATGAGGGCTGCCGAGACGCTCACGGGCACGCCCGAAAGGGTGTCTTTGATCTGGAGCCCCGAGTTGACCTCATTCACTGTGAGCGCCTCGAGAGCGTACTTGAGCGGGCACATCCACTGAAGCCACCGCAGCACATCTGGGACCGAGTTGAGGTGGACGAAGAATCCGGCAAAGGTCATTTGATACAGCCCTGCCAGGGCACTGACAAGGAGCGCGAGGCCGCCGTCCGATATGGCCGAACCGATAAGGAAGTTCTGTTTTTTTTTTGTACTCACGTCAGGAAAATGGAGGATGGAGGGGAAGAGAAAACGTTACAAAGAGTGTCATGCATATTGTATATAGCACAAGGATGAGTAGGAATTTGAAGAAGTTCGCGGCATGAGGTGCTAGGCCGGCCATCCAATAGGTACTGAGAAGTAAAACACAATACACGCTCGTCAAAATCTGCGTTTTGGGCGGGAGATTCAAACAAAACCCGATACGCACATGGTGGCCACAACAATGGTGGGGATTATCCGCAGTGGGACGACGTCGAAGAGAAGACGGGTGAACAACCAAGCCGTTGGACTATCGAAAAAAACAACAGGTGGTGTGAGGCCACGACAAAGCCCAGGTTCGGAGAAAGAAGAACCAAAACGGACCTGTAATACGCATTTGAGCGTTCGCGCACGAACAACGGGCGCGTCGCAAGAACGTTGTGCAGAGCGCTCAAAGACGAAAACGCAACCAGGGCGCCCTATAGACGATGCCGAGTCCGCGTCAAAAGGTCAAACATTGGGATAAGAGTGATTCGGAGGACGCACGAGGAAGAAAAGAGAACCGACGCGCGCCTGGAAGCCCGCGATGGTGATGCCAGTCTTCCAGTATAGCCCACCACAGAATACGCCGAGAAAAGCGGATATCACTATATGCATCAAGAAGAATGTCTTGTCCCTGAAATTCCAAGTCCAATAAATCAGCATCACAGCCAGGGTAGCGCCGGCGCCACAAATGATAGGGACTCCACGAACCGTCGTAGGACCTTCCACTCTCTGCCTGCTAGTACTTGTAGCTGCGTCAAGAACGCCGCCGCGCTCGTCGGCCTCGCTAGTTTCTTCAGTGCGCTCCCGCGTTCATGTACGGCGGTTCCGGCAGCTTCCTTACTGAGACTCGGACTCTCTGCACCTGCAGGCGGAGCGTGCGCGATTTCGAGTAGATGGTCCGCGACGTTGTACCCAGGCGCACACGGCGCACCATGCGCCGCAAAGTACTCCGCCGGCGCGAATCCGCCCTCTCCTTCGTACAGGGACCGCCCGCCGGAGAGGAGGACGACGCGATCGAAGACGCGGTAGATTTGCGAGCTCGGCTGGTGGATCGTCGCGATCACTGCCGTCGGATTGTCCGTGTCATGCGCAAGGGCGTGCAGGACCGAGACGACTTTGGCAGCGGAGACCGAATCGAGGCCTGGAAAAAAGTTAAAAAAAAAGTCAGTTATGCGAAACACATGAGGAGACGGGGGAAGGGGCAAACCAGATGTTGGCTCGTCGAGTATGAGCACGTCGGGACTTGCGACGAGTTCGAGCCCGATGCTAACTCGCCGCATCTCTCCGCCACTGATTCCACGCGCGTGAGATGTCCGCCCTCCGATCCGCGAATTTCGCACGTGGGAAAGGCCTAGCTGTTCGAGCACATCTTCGACTCGTTGACGCTTCTCCGCATCGGTGACGTATTCGGGCAGTCGTAGCCGCGCAGCAAAGAGTAGCGCCTCGCTCACAGTGAGCATGACCGGTAAGACGTCTTGTTGGGGAACGAATCCGATGCGAGGCGTGCGTGCATCGCGCGACGGGTCACTAGGGAATCGCACACCCCCTGACGTGTAGCCTGACTTGTTCTTATTTGCGAGGACCTCGATGAGCGTTGTCTTTCCAGCGCCTACGAGGAAGATATTCAGAGACATGCTTCGAATAAAAACAAAGAACGCACCGCTCGGCCCCAGAATGGCCAATAGCTGTCCGGGCTCCACGCGTCCACTTATTCCATCCAGGATGACCTTCGCATCGCCGTGATCCCTTGATGGTTTTGATCGTAACCACGATTTGCCACTGTGCGCCTCAGGCACAACGTACGATACGTCGGACCATTCCACTGCGAAACCGCCATGTTGCGTCTTGCCTTCTCCAAAGTAACCGGCGCCGCGACGGCGTTGCTTCTTCTGACTCCACCATCCAATCAAGAATCCCAACAGAGCTAGAATAAGCAAGGCTCCCACGACTGCGAGGCCCGCGATGACCCCGCCACCAAGGGATCCACTACCCCCACCGCCACCAGAGGTAGACGTGCCAGCGGCGGAATCGATGACGCCCTGTCGGACGCACTCACCAAAGGTACAACCACTGAGCGATAAGCCGGCGGAGCCGAAGACGCTTTGCAGGAGTGACTGTTGAAATTGACATGATGCGGTCCCATTGGCGGCAGGCGAATCGCAGGCAATCGTTAGGTTTCCGCTGAGTTCATCGATCGTGGTGGTCAAATTCAAACTCCCGCCTCCGCAGAAAGCTGCACCAGGACGGCATGTGCATCGAAGGCCGGAGCACTCCCAAGTCGCGCCACTATCTGATTTCTGAACGGTCTGCAAGCATTGATTCGCTGTGCAATAGAATTGTTCGACGCCATCGTACCACAATTGGGCATAGACGGAACCCGATGGACCAAAAGAGGTAGAATTGGGTTGAGGGGTAAAGGACGTATCCAACGTGCGGAGGATGTTCAGGCTCGAAGAGAGGGGGAACACGCTTTGAAGGGTGGGGTTCTACGCCCCCGTTAGCACACAAAAGCACGAGAGTCAATGGCGAGTCGACGCACAAGGACGGCACAGCTCATCTCGCCCGATGCATAGACCCGGGGTTTGGTATTACATGTCAGGGTGGTGTTAAGGCCAGTCGCTTGTTGGTCAGGGCTGACAGCAGTACCGCCAGCTGCGTTGAATGCGCTCTGGCACACCGACTCGGACTGGCATACGTTGCACCCTGTCCCTGTCCACCCTGAGGGACATGCGCACGCCGAACCAGAGATATTGCCTAATGATGTTGCAGATGCGCCGGAAACTAGCGGGCGTTGGTCGGCTTGGAAGATGTTACCCCCACACGCGGGCGCAGAACATGTTGCGCCGCCGAAACCTGGTGGGCACGCGCACGCGGACGAGTTGATAGGAGAACCATAGTTCTCACAGGTGACCTGGGCGCTGACGGAAATCGCTAATAGGTGGACGAGGATGGCGGCGATCCAGGGGGACCCTGCCATCGTTAGAGAGGACGGGAGGGATGTGAATCGTGAAGAAGAGAGGAGGAAACGAAGGATGGAGTCAGGAGGGAACGTAAAGAAACAATGCGCTGCGTTGCGCCAAAACGAAATTCGTTAAACGCTGTTGGGCGCAAAAGGTCATGGGACCTGCCAGCTGTCACTTGTCACTAAGCTGCACCTCGGTACTGTCAATTCAATATACAGTAGAAGTAACGAGTATACTTTCTCTCCCCAACCACTTCATGCCAACGTTTGCCAGTACAATGCTCATCATAATGGTGCTATCGGCTCTCCATGACCTTCGACTTCTGATCCTCGGCTACGGCTACCGCTCCGAGAATGTACCAGAACCATGATACTGGCATACTCCGCCCTCCTGTATCTGTCATCATACTGTATCCAACTCATACTGATCATCCAGTTACTCGTCGATGCCAGCGGTACTAGTACTGGTAGTACCTTAGTCCCCACCACTCAGGGAGACCAGACATTTCAAGGTCTGAGATGGTGTTGACGCCCATAAACCATTCCACTGTCGCAACCAATGCGCCACCCCCTGTCAAAACAGGAGATGAGTTTTTGTCTCTGAAACCCGTCTATCAGTTGGAGTTTAGAACACCAAAGAAGATCTCTATAATCTCTCCCTTCGATTTGGTACCGATCGCCCAACCTGCTGTGTCCTCCCCACCCACAAACGCGCACAAAATTTGTTTTTCCCCGAGGCCTTGTTGCTTACCGTTTTGGGACATAATCATTTTGGGACTAGCCAGTTTGATATCCTGTATCCTGGGAGAACGACAACGACGATGTTGCCCAAATTCTGTTATCGACGTCGCGAGGAAATTTTCTCTACAGGTCGACCGGGGCGCCGGGGCCTTTATCCGTCTTTTATCAAGCACGGATCTTCGGCAAATAACCTATTCAAATGAACTGTTGTTCCACATGCTTCTCCATAACTTCCAATTAATTTGTTGACAACATACGTAGGTGAGAAACTTGACGCATGGAGGAGTGGAGGAATGGATGCCCCGATGTAGAATGGAAACCTCATCTCGAATACAGAGGCGTGCTAGTTGTTTCAGACATCACACACTTCACGCATCATGTGCCCATGTACCATGTGAATATGTCATTCTTCAGACTTCAGAGGCGATATATGAATGAATGTCTTAGCGCTGCATGGTACCGCTCCATCGTAGAAGTGAATGCAAACAGAGGCTCGCGTGCAATCACCACGAGCCCCGTCAGAACCGGGAGCACTACCGCGCCCGCCAGCGCGCGTCTCGCTCTACGTGCAGGCAGCAGCAACTGCTTTGCCTTCGGCGCCCACATGGACCAGAGGACAGCGATCCCGTCGGCTGCATGCAGCGCGACACCGACGACGAGCGCGCCATAGAGCAGTGTGCTGCGGACGGGCCAGCCGTGCAGCGCGGCCTGGACGTATTCGTAGTCGAGCTCGGACGGGCCCAGGGACGAGATGGGCGGCGCTGGGTCCGCGGGTGCAAGCCGGTGCGTGAGCACGTGCACGGGGAGGAGGAACAGCGCGGCGGCGTAGCCGGTTACGGAGAGCGCGCTAGAAAGTGGGCGCGCGGGGCGTGGAGAGGAAAAGACGCGTTTGAGGAGCGCGCTCGTGGTGTGCACCAGCAGCGGCGTGAAGACGAGGTAGCGCTCGCCGAATACGGTCTGGTAATACTCGCGCCCAAACAACTACGCGTGCATGCGTGTGTGAAGAATTAGGGTTGAGGTTAGATGGATTGAATGGCCGTACAGTATGAGAAACGGACCATGGTTCTAGACGAGGCTGAAGAGCCGCCGAGATTGGCTGCGACGGGGGCGGCGAGGTGGACGAAGAGAAATGTCGTGATGAATGGTGCGGATCCATGAGCGAGCGTGGTCAGAACTGACGATGTGCGCGTGCGCCATGATGGAGGGGTGGCCTTGTCTGCAGGTTGCGATGCCATGGCAGGTCCGTAGTGTTTCTGGGCGTGCAACACCGTACAGTACCAGTATGATGCTAGCACAGCACAATTGCTACGGTATTACTATACTGTACTGTAGCAGTACGTGATGTGACTAGCGCTGGGCTGGAGAAAGGCGTGCGAACATATAAACATCACCAAACTCATCCATCCGTCTTTAATCAGATTTGATCGTCTCTGAGTCCTTTCAGAATCGGGAATTGCCTCAGCGCCTCACTCGCACTCGCTAGACGTGACACGTCCACAACCGACATGCGTTTAGCCACCACCACCGCCACCCACCGCCGCCGCAAGCGGGAAAACAGATGACGGGATCAACACACCTTTTTCCTGACATCGTGAGACGTCTACGTATGAAAGAACCTATCACGGGACATAGATGAGAGAAAAAGCGGCCGCCCCAAGGTCCGCCACCCCAAACCTAGTAGACAGCTAGACCCTCATCATGGCACCATATTAATATTGCGGCGACGCTACGCACCGGTTCTTCCCATCCGGCTCTCTGTCGGAGAGTTGATCCGACCAGTCTCTTTCAACCAGCCGAGCGATCCTCGGACCTACTTCAGGCTCCGCAAAGCAAAAAGGTCCAGCTTTCTCCAGCTTTTTTGGTCTGGTCTGGTCCCTACTGCAGAGAAAGAAAGGGAGGATCTTCAAACCTTTTTTGCTAAACGGTAGGGCGCTTTGATTCGCTTGATTCGAGCCTCCGAGTTGGCCCGCGGGCGCACCCCTCACGATTCACTGGCACCAGGCGGTTTGAGGCACGGCTTTGTACCTGTGAGTGCAGAACGTGTGTACACGTCATGGGCGATTACATGCTCTTTGCTACCTGCGGGGTGCAGGGTGTCATGATGATGATGATGTGGTTCATCCTGACAACCCGTCCTCTGGTGCTTCTTGCGTCTTGGGGGTTTCCCGCATGTGACACCCGAGACTTCCGATGGCGCCACGTACGCGAAGACGCAGTGCCCCAACCCCCGAATCTGAATCTATTTCTGCGACGGACCATATCGATCGATGCGGAGCTTAATCTGGCGCTCGATCAGATGTCCCTCACATATATGAGTCAGTGACCTCCCATGGTCATCTCGGGGCCCGGGATGTGGCAATCCCTTCGCTTGTTGTGTGTGTTGGCGTTGACGGTGGCTGCGATGACGCCGTCATCAATACGTTCTGCTCCAGATCAGGGATATTGGGACCCGGGTGCTTTCCTTTGCGACCGTTTTTCATTTGGCCGAAGGTTGTGAAATAACGGAGTGCGCGACGCTACTTTCGAGAGCAAGAGGTCGAATGTTGCCCATATTCAGTAAGCATGACTTAGATCCATCTTGCTGTACACTGATGGGGGCCATGGGTAATTGTAGACCTGGCGCTAGATTTGTGGTCAGTTGCCTCCGCTGACAGCCCGAACTAGGGGAGTGTGGCCGTCATTAACCCGGTTCTTGGGTCCTGCACGAGCAAGGTGAAACTACTGCACTCATTTATCTCACTTTATCCCATCATGGAATCCTCATATATCAGCTACAAGCTACGTAGTTAGAAGGAACGAATCAATAGGTCTCGATGGCGTGCACGATGCTTGACTGAATTGGGGGCGATGAAAGATAGATCAGTAAAATGACATTTCAGGTCCATACCGTGCAATATCTGCACAGTCCTCACTTGAGAGCTTCGTACGAACCATCTGGACAGGTTCGCGAGGCCGTGGCCGTGGTTTATCGTCCCCCAAGTCAGATTCGAAGTTCTTGCCATGCCAACAGTCATCGCCCCGACGCAATAAGCTGACCAGCTCGTACGATACCTTCGAGTCCTTCTCTCGCATGTCTGCCATATTAAGACACCATAAGGAAGCAAATAGCAGTTGGATGCCCAAAAATATCACCTGCATTCTATCCCGAAGACGCCATCCCTCCATTCAGATATGCGACCTTCTATAGTAATATGCTGATCGAGTCCTAACCGGTGGTTCCTGCCCCAGAAAACTTCATACCGGGGATCATTTCAGTGGCGTGTATGGCTGTCTGAATTCAGTGCCACTGGCACTGGCACGGCCTCCTGGCCCTTAGACAGTGTGCTACCATACCAGGTCATTGTATCAAGGCCATCAGTAAGATGGCATCTGCTAGAGTACCTAGCATTACTAGCGCTGACTCGGAGACTAGATACATAGTGAAAGCTAGTTCAGTCCTCATATCTCCAGACGGCTAGTTTATTCTATTACCGAATCTATTTCTGTGTATTTGTAGGAATATCAATGGGGTTTCTAGTATTTCTAAGACTCGGATATGCCAGGGAAATCTAGTCCCTGACTCGGAGGCCCGAGTCGTTGCTGTGCCGGGAACGACCAGGTTTGGCACAAGGGCAGCGATGTTGACCAGGGTAGGGGAGATACGGGTGGCTCGGATGTGCGACGTTTTGGTTGAGACGTAGTAAGGGCATCTTACGTACTACATAGTACCAGCCCTTCCACAAGCAGTTTCACGACTTTCACCTTTGTGATGAGGGGGACGGCAAAGTCGACTGCCATGCGACGAGTGCGGTCCCCTAGGGTCAGGAACTCTGGGCCCAACGGAATGATAGCTCTCTGTGATTAGCGTCCAACGAAGTTCGTGAACCGCTTACTACAGAGGACTTGACACAGGCAAGACTCGGAGCCGACGACACACACGTACACTTTCGAGGCTGGGGCCGCCTGATACGCAGATATACAGTGAAACGCACGCACCTATCGTGATCGGTCCGACAGCGACAGTTCTCTGAGTCATTTGGTCCGCATTCAATTAGACATCTGCCTGTGTCTTCCGAGGTGTTTTCAACAAACAATTAGGCCGGATCAAAGGGCCCAGTTTCATCGCACAATGTCGTTTGTCCGGGTTTCCGACAGATGCGAATGGTGCCTTTTACACTGTAGATGACTACACAGTGAGGGTACCCGAGCAAACGTGTACTGCATTGATCATGGATTACGTCACGGTACAGTATCATACGTCACCATTAATATTCACTTCGGCATTCAATTTGCATTGCGAGAGAAACAGCTTTGAGAGCGCTATGCAGGGCCAATTCTGCGTCTTTCGGTGCCGCTCGTCAACACGTCAACCAAATCGTCCACCGTGAGACATTTGGAAGGTACAGTAAGTTCGCTGATGAGAGTTTCATCTTTACGTGCAGCCTATTACTGTAAAGAAGCTCTTAGTATAGACACTCTCCAAATTTCGAATCGCCTCACACAGATCCGCATGCCGGGTCTCGGTTCATATGCCATGTGAATCGTGCTCTGTCCTCGGTGGTAAAAACTCGCGGCGTTTCAGGTATCTGAAATTTGTCGTGCCAGACCTGACCAGATTTCCCAGCGGAAAAACTATAGCGCAACCTTGATAGTCGAATATGGCTTGGATCTACACACGGCTGTCCGAAACTTAGGACATGCCTCTCGAACTTCCTTAGAAAACTCCATCAGGCATTTTACCACTTCGGGACGCCTTCTCCAGCGCCTGAACGAGCGTCTAGTTGCAAGCGCGTTACAGCAGCGCGTCGCGCCGCGCGCGGTGCTGCGCTGAGTTTGAGCGTATCTCGAACTCACAAAAAGCCGATGCTTGATTGATAAACGCAGGCACCGAGAGCTGGCCTTCACTCGTGGACAGGAGCTGATAACTACCAGCATTGCATCGACTGCCGTGGCCCAACAACATCTATAGTGTTCCATGTGACCATGGGTATGCAATGACACAGAAAATTGAAGACCTGGACGACTGATTGATAGTGCCGTAGATCCAGGACATGGTATCCGGACCCATGTGTATAGGGCGTTAGTGTAGCCTCCGGATTGCGAACGTGGGTCAGAGGTTGGGAATTCTGAGCCGGAAAGATAACGGATGGCGCGGGCCCTGTGCCCTGATACGACCCCTGGGAATCAACCTGCGCAGAGCGGTCAACGTGCACGCAACCGTTTATCATATGGAACATGTACAGTAGGTGTGCTACGCTCACCCACCGGGGATCTGCAGGCACTGGAGAACGTTCTCAATGTTTTTTGGCACCGACCAAAGGACGTGGCCAAATTGGAAGAAACTGGGCCGAATTTCGCGAATTCGTCCGATTTGGGATACGGCATTATAGGATTTCACGTCCGGTCTATCCCACAGCCGGTACCGCTCCGCCCGAAATCGATATGGTGCCTGGCCTGTGCCGGCAACCGTGTTGGCCGACCGACGGCTGAGGGCTGAGGGCAGAGCGGTAGAGCAATTCCGAGCGCAAAAAATTCATTTTAAAAAAATTGATAGGTAATAAAAAATCAAGCTCAAGCTCAAGCTTTGATATGCCACCTTGCGGCTGTACTGCCACATGCAACATACGATGGGGTCCTGGGGTATATCACGAAAACTTAGGTTAAGGGCTTGCCCGAGTTGCGTGCGCCTGATGTGCTGGCGCTGGATGAGCCCGTTAAATGCAGGCACATGAACAGTGTGCCGGGCGGTTCATGTCAGAGTGTAATTGCCTCTATATTCGGGTCATGCTGGATGGGCAATAGTGGTCAGCGCCCACTTCCCATGTCTTCCCATGGGATACGGAGGCAGTAAATAATATAGGGATTAGCACGAAAAAGAATCCCGTAAAAAAGACACACTAAATAGATTCTGGAAATTCCACGACAGCGTCACTTCGGCCTGCGTCACGGAATGAGCCGTGAAAGGCTATGGGTGACGGAGTTTGACCTCACTTTTCCCAAGCGGACAGAGCAGATTACGCTTCTGGTGTAATTGTCCAGGGCAATGGGGGATGGTTGGCCGATAGTGGACCCAGTGACTATAGGGCGCTTACGGCAAGAGGACATGCCGCGAGGCTACGAAGTGGCGTTGAGTACCAAAAAGAGAGGAAAGGGGGTTGTGTCGGCGGCGGACAGTAGGAGATTGCGGTAAAAAGACGCAGAATCGCCACTGGGTTCTAGATTCCGAGACCGACCCCATGATTTAGATTGGCTCGAGTGGGACGACATCCCCTTAATCCTGAAAGGTGAGTTCCGCGGCATCGTGAGACTTGAGATTTTGGTTTTGGGTGGCGTCTGTGGCGGGAGCTGAGACCAAGCCGGATGTATTGTGGTAGTGAGTGAGTGAGTGAGTGTCGAGTGGTGGTGACGCCATACGAGTTAGGAGGAGAGCGATCGAACGGTGAGACCTGAAAAGGCAAGTTCGGTGGAAAGCCGCAGTTGGCCGAACCGGATCTTGATCTGGGGTTAACGGGACACAAAGAGGTTAGTTCTACTTGTCCTTCGCCGTTCTCGTTCCCTTTCCGTGTTCCCGTCCCCTTACCGGCATCTCGTCTCGTCTCACATTTACTAGGACATGTCTATCTTTCACCTATTTAATCCTCACCACCGCCCCACCGCCTTCATTTCCTCTACCTTCCCCCTCTCGTCTCCGCAACACCGTCCCTGTCCACTTCATCATTCGCTCTCCGTCTCCTCCACCGTCTATTTATTCCCCACTTACGACCAACGATGTCGCTCACAGAGGGTTTCATATCGGGTTGGGTGCCCTCCTACTGCGACGACGACGACGTAGACTCTACCAGCTTCGCATACCCCATCAAAGTACCCCACGATTCCTTCACATCATCTCCCACGCTCACTCGCACATCCTCTGACGATTCCCATCCCTATTCCTATTCCCATCATGTCTCTTCCTCATCATCCTTTGACCAGCCTCCGTCACCCGGATCCTCTGTCGACCATACCGACGGTTCTTCCTATTTAGATCCGTCTTCCAGTCCCTTGCTTTCTTCTTCAGATCGTCGCGCCATCCGGAACCGCATGCGCGACCCCGATTGGGTTCCCCGCCCGCGGAACGCCTTTATCATCTTCCGCTGCGAATACTCGCGCAAGCACGCGCGGGATCCTAGCGACCCTTCTGACAAATCCAGTCGCAGCGACAAGACCCTCTCAAAGCGCGCCGGGGAGGAATGGCGTCGTCTGTCTGCCGCGGAGCGCGAGCAGTACAAGATCCTTGCCGAGCAGGAAAAGGCCGCGCACGCCCTCCAGAACCCCGATTATCGTTTCAAACCTGTGCGTCGTCCCCCCGCTGGCTCGACTTCCTCGGCAACGCGCGGCCGCCTGGGCACATTCCGGCGAACCGATCGGAGCGCGCAGGTCGCCTCGCTCATTATGCGTAGCGAGCGTGGCGTCTCTTCGTTGACCCAAGACGATGACCAAGAACTGAAAGCTTATCCATTACCCGCTGTCGTCCAAGCACCATCGTGCGCAGGCGTGATCGGCAGGCGTCGTTCTGCCTCAATGCCACAACCTGTCGCCGCGCCGAGGGCCGTCGTTCCCGACAAGGCTAGGACACCGGCTCCCATCTCATGCATGTCCAGTCCTGGACCGACACCCCTTGACGTTGACATGGTCTCAAGCAGCGAGATGGACGATTCACCCCTATACACGCCAATCTCACCCACCGCTCCGGCGCTCTACGCGCAGCCCCCTGGGTTCCAGATGCTGGCCCTCCCTGAGCATCCGTCGCCTCTGAATGAAGTCTTTGAATGTGGTATGGACATCGGCGGTACTCAGGTACGTTCCTGCATTCTTACGGCCTCTCGACGCGTAACTCACGCCCATCTCGCTCAACTTGACAGCACCCTTCGGCGCCCATCAACGGAGTCACATCAGGGGCTTACGCGTATACCAACTCGAATTTCGATCAGCATCATCAACGATTCACCGTTGCTGACGGCGATGTATACCCCACTTTGCTGGACATGACGAGCCCTTACACAGACTGGGTCTGCGCCGCCGCCCCTACTGGTATCGAGTCTAGCCTAGTCATTGCGGGCGCGACCGGGGCCACGGCGGTGCATCCCAAGTCGCCCGATACCGGCGACGTCGGTGCCTTCGGTCCGACTGCCCTCCCTATACCCTTGGCTCTCCAGCAGTCTTCGACGTCCACAGCAGCACTTCACGAAATCCCCGCCGCCGCCCAACTTTGGGGCACAAGAGGTTATGCCGAATCCCCGAACGGAGGAGCGCAAGCGGCTGTGTTCGGCGGTACTCCGGACCTTTCCGCTGTTTTTGCGGACGCGCTCCCCCCGGCGGCGGGATACGACGTGGCCGGCGCACAGGTCGGCCTTGACGAATTCATCAATACGTTGTGAGAATTTTTTTTTGTTTTATTTAGGACGATAAGCATCAGCATTTGGTTTCGGCTCTGGCTTTCACTTATTGGGCGAACCAACCCCGCCCCCCGTCCAGTTTCTCTCCCCGTTTTCTGTTGTCTCCTCTAAGGCTATCTATCCATGTGGCATCATTTCTCTATCTTTTCGACTTCCTTACCCTGTGTCGCCTCTTTGTTCGTGCCCGTCCTCCATCGCAGCTCTCACCTTCATTGTAGCATTAGTCAAAAGTTTCCTGGCACCGCTTTCTTGCTTCTTCCCACTCCTCCCTGTCCCTCTCGTTGCAGCGGTGTCAGTCTGCATTGTGTGTTGTTTTGCTTCCGTGCCTATGAGCAATAACAAAGTATACCCCTGTGTTCGCATGCTATCGTTTGCGTCATGGACTATCGGAATTACCTATCTGGGCAATGACATATTGTCGAAAAATTCTATTTTTATTGTACAAAATGCCCGACCACTGCCCGAGCCCGAACCCCCGACGCCCGACGTGGGTACAATACAAGGGAAGTATCTGAGGTCTCGTCGATAACGCCCCCCCATTTTTGTGCATTTTAAAAAAATATCTTCTCATCTGACAAAGTACAACGACAGCACGTACACCCAGAGGAGTGGAACATGAACCTCCTATTCCCATTCCCCTCCTTTTCCCTCTTTCGCTCTCCTCCAAGGGTCCGAAGTGAGTCACAGGACCCTCTCCATTTTTCGCCCATTGCCTTTTGGGCGTTTTTGCGGAGCTGGGGTAGTAAGCCGGCTAGACGAATGTGGAAAGTGAAGGGACGATGTGTCAGCGGATGAACTTGAAAATGGGATCTGGGGTTCAGAGTTTTTTTTTCCATCTGTAGTTGGTTGGGCCCGTAGTACGCACGCAATTGCAAACGCGGCGACGCTGGGCAACTTCCAAGCAAGAAGGTGGAGGGGGACCAGGATCTCAATTGCGTCAGTCAGGCGGGCCGAAGCGCCTTGATTGGTTTGCCTTCCCGCGAGTCCTTCCCTTCCCTTCTATTACCAAACTATCTCATACTGTAATCCAATCCAATTCAATTGCTGTTAAGATTCAGGGCTTCTCTTTTAATGTTTCCCCCCCCGGTTCCGAACGTTACTGTACTTGTGATAGGTAGGAGAGAGAGAGAATTCAAACGCGCACTAGTACTAGTACTACTACCGTACGTATTCCCCGTTCCTATATGCTGCAGTAATTGTGTACGGTTTGTTCAGGATTGCTTACAGTTTATAGAATTAGGTACAATACGTATACGTGTACAAGCCCACTCTTTGCTGTGTAATTGTTATCAGAGTTGAATGAATTGCGCTGCGGAGCCTCCATGGCAAGCGAGGGTCACCGGCCTGTGTCCTTGTACGTAATTCTTGTGCGTCATACCATCCCCACATCCAGTCATGCGAGAGGCACAACCGAGGGGTTTTTACTTTGACATCGACGAAACATCGATCGAGCCATATGGCGAGAGGAAGCCCCCTCGAGCCGTGCGCATGCGGCGTGCCATGAGACCAAGAACCAAGGGGGAGATTTGAACATATTTACAGGGATTGGCGCAAGCAAAACCCATCTTCGTCTACTTGCTTCGTGGGGGTCACCGGATCCGCGCATTAGGCCACGCCAGGTAACTGTCGTCGGATGGTCGGTACATATGATCAAAACGGCGTTTTCCCAAAACCACCAAGAGCGGTGTGGTTGGTGGGGTCAGGTGCACAAATAAATAAAAATTAAATGTATATTCCGGGTACGACCAAGATACTTGAGCACGTTCGTCCGTGCTGGCTGATAAGAAATAAATCATGGTACTTTATGATTCGGGTGGATGCAACGTCGAGAGGCATCAATCAACACCCTAGTGCTGGGGCATAAAAATGGTTCGACCCGGGTTCGAACCGGGGACCTTCTGTGTGTTAGACAGATGCGATAACCAACTACGCCATCGAACCCATGATCTGATGATGGATTGGGACCATCATGGACGGATGATGACGGGCGCTTTGCTAAACTTAAGCGTCGATCATAAGCAGTGCACATGCGGGGATCGGAAGGACATGATCCCCATGGGGGTGCTGTATGAGAAACGGAAGAGGCTGAGGCGTCCGGGCGTTGAACGTTCTCTCCGAGTCGGAGCGTCTAGAACTGGGAAGGTGAACGAAGCCCAATTTCGGTTAGTTGAAGCGAGGGGGACTCTGAAGTGGCACCATCTATACCTTGACGCTCACAATTAACGCGCGCTCCGCGTACCATACAGTACTGTGTGATATACGCGCCGCTCACGGGCGATTGCTATCTCCGACCGGTGTTCATCATCATCATCAAGGCGACGCGGTCGGATCGAGAGGCGCTCGATTCTTAACGAGTTTTCGATAGTTTAGAGAAGCAGTCGGAGGTTGTTGGCGCTTGACGTCTTGCAGGGGGGTCAGCTGAGCAACTATACTGCATCCGCTGTCCAGCCTCGGGAGCCGAGGGCTGGATATGACGTCGTTGCAGCTCTCGAGAGGTCGCCTTAGGCGCGGATGGAGTCTAATGGAAAGAGAAAAAAAAAATTAGGGTGGTGTGATACAGCGCCGCATTACCAGTGCACACGACACCGCGGTAGCCGCATTGACGTCGATGTGTGATCGAGAATTTGCATCAGAAGAAATTTCACAGCGTGGTGATGATGCCTTGGACTGACTGACGGGCCCCGACGCCGCACGTCCAACTCACGTTCTCGAACCCCCTTAATGACGCAAAGGGTGCGACGCTCGTCATCATCATTGCTGCGCGCGGCGCCCAGGGGCAGTGAAACGTGCCGAATAAGCTTCGAGGAGGAAGGTCAGGGCTGTCGATGATGACGATTGATTTGAAAAGAAATTTGAAAATTTCGTAAAATTGTGGGAGGGGCGGAACCCAGCAGGCATACAGTCACGGTAGCGAACAGGCGGAAACCTCACTCACCGGGAGGTCGTCGCTACTGTACAGGTCGAGGCCAGGACAGGGCTCGTAGAGTATTGTGGTGAGGCCCCCTCGTGTTGTGTTTTGCCGATTTTTCGAAGAATCCAAAGAAATTTCGTCGAGGGATAGTGTGGGTTTGCGATCACGTCATCACTGGCATGACAGCCGAGAGATTCTGTGATCACAGGCACATGCAGTATACATACTTTTGGAGTGGGCAATTGTTTCTGCTGAGGGTAGGTCGCCTCCTCTTTGATTACTTTCAAGGCTTGTCTTTTGTATAGGGTGGGGCGTGTAGGATGGAAGAGATAAAGATATGGACGAGCGGGCGGCAACGGAACTGAGGCGGTGCTTCAAGTCCAGGCACAGGGCAAGGCCGTACAGTTGCCGGCACGCGTGGCGAGAGCGGTCTAGAGGGATCCACAGAGCCAGTATCTCTCACGCCTACTGTACTGGCTCAATCTGACTTCGTCCCTTTTCGCATGGTGGCTCATATTGGCTTGATCTGGCGGCCAAGGAAGATGATCTTGCTCTAGGGCCGTCGGTGGGACTCGGAGACGTTTAAGACTAGTGTATGGGGCAGGAGGAAGGGGCTGTGAAGATTCTAGACTAGGAGAACAGACTCAGTTGCGAGGGTCCTCGCAATCTAGGCTCCTAGGCTCAATTCTGGGCCACAAGTCAATTTGACATGGAACCATCAACTAAATTGGTCGGATGTTCAACAGACCCCGAGTCGTACCACCAGAAACTAGAATAATTGGACCCACTGTTACACCGAGAGGCGCTGTGAAACAACGATTCGGGTGGGTTGGGTCGGAAAGCTGAGAATGTCACGAGGAACCGAGAGTATCGCATGTTGGAGAAGGTATGGAAGCCGGATTTTCATTAATGGCAGCTATGAGCGAAGCCGAGGAATTAGAATTAGCCTGGGAGCACGGAGACCGAGCGTTTCACGGGCGTTCTGGCAGCCCCATCTGAACGTGCGCAACTGTTGTTGGAGGGCGCGTATCGTTCCTGACTCCAATTTTCCACGTGCTATGCTAGCCACGTTTGGCGACTTAAGATGGGATTAGTATAAGTGGGGAAAGCGCAGTGGCTGTATTAATGTTTAGTGGCTAGACACGATCAAAAGGAGAGAGAGATAAAGTGGTGGCGAGGTAAATGAAAATGGTCTGGACGCGAAATTAACGGGGATAGGCGACGGGTTTTCATTATCAGCAAAGGAATTCCTGCTTGGGTGGACAGCGTGTGATATCGAACGGGCAAGGGCGGCATGGATGCGTCGTGGGTCGGGCGCATACACGGAAACCGAGAAGCAACAAGCAAGTAAGCTCGGCATCAATCAGTGGATGTGGTCAGCTACTGTAAGGTTCTGTCGACTAGAATCGCCCGAACGGAATTCTGGAATGAAGGTTCCCGTGGACGTATAGTTGGGAACAATAGTTGGTCGTGTGGACCGGTGGGAAGAAAAAACACGTCGTTTGCAGCGAAAAGTAAACTCATTGAGTCGTGATAAGGATTGGGTTCGCGCGGAAGACGTCCGCTGCCTCGAAGCAAAGGAAGGAAAGTGTTCTGATGGGGAATCGCGTCGCGTGTCGTCGTTCTATTTGGCAACGCTGCTCTGCTGATAAGATAGCGGATGACAAACCGCGGGGTCGAGTAATCGTCAACATTAGTCAGCAGCTACCCTTCCGGATCAATTTTTTTCGCCTTTATTCCTCCTTCACGTTGGGTTGTCCCCCCTCTTCGTCCGTTACGTCCGTTCACCTATCTGCTCGCTCGCTGCGCGCTGCGACGTTGACGACCACCGAGCGCATCCGAATTCAGTTTCGGGTCCCACTTACGACAGCGACGACAACCGGATATCACACTCGTAATTTGTTCTCGACTCGACTAGGTCTGCTCCACTCGATCGGCCCAGCTTGGCCGATATCAATTCAACCGTTTCGCTCGGGCCCATCCTAACTTTTATTTCCCTCTCCTCCACTCTATCTTTCTTGTATAATTTCCTTTCCCTCTTCCCCCTTCTCTCACCGTCCATTCCTCGGTGGTTTCGTGTGGGACCACAGTCGCAAGAGCAGCGGCTGCCATTTGGTCCATCATATCTACATCGGCAGTTTTTTGAGTCTCGTGCGATTTCTGCGTCAACTCAAGCCTTTATCAAGTCTATATCAAGACCCATTGCTAGTTTTCTTCCCCGGCCTTCTCAATTCTCCACAGGTAACTTCGTGTTCCCCCACCAGCTGGCCCTCCACCTCACACTTGCCTTCTTCCGACATAGGTGCCAGCTCACTCACTGAACGTCAGCCACCTGGCCTCTGTGAGACTTGCCTTTTGCCATAGTTGTTATCAAGCTTTTGCACGTTCATCAAGGAAATAGACGCCACTCGCGTCTCTTTTTCTCATTCATCGATCAGGACAATCGGCCATTACCGGCCCTCAAGATTCCTATTTGTCCCAAGCCCGCTGCCTGCGCAAGCATCATTCTCTTTTCGTCTCCACCCCGCCTTCTAAACCGAGTAACAGAAGGTGCGCATCATTATCGCGCTTCTGTCCCTCACTTTGAAATTCAACTTTGTCCATTTTCCCACCAGTTTAGGGTCATCAAGATTCATATAGGAACCCCCCCAACTTTCTGCCACGCTCCACTTTACACACACCCTCGCCCTCCTCTACCATGACCTCCATCATATTGGCAACCCATGAGTGTCTTCCCTCGGGGGACATCCACTACTCACGCAACTCTTCAACTGCGGCTCTCCCTCTGATCCCAAGACGACTCCCCTCGCTGCCCAGTTCCCGTCGCATTTCCCCCGTCGTTGCGCCTCATGTGGACTTGCCCTCTTCTGGCGTGATTTTCACCCGTGCTAGCCCGCCTACGACACCTGGCTCTTCTGACACCATTTCCACTCCAGTCCATATTCTCCCTCCAACCCCCCCAAGCGAAATCCAGGCAGAACTCTGCTCAACGACAATGCCTTCATCACCTGCCCCACTCTCATCGCAGTCCAGATCGGTTAGCCAGCCCATTCCTCCCCGCCGTGTCCGAGGCTTTCGCCTTCCTGCCATTCGTCCACCT
>QFEY01002044.1:0-88154 GCA_003316435.1 Russula virescens | reverse complement strand
ACAGTCGACTAAAAATGGCAGATTCAGCCATATGCGGCTTGGCTCAGCTGGTAGTGTGGCCGACTGCGGCTTCGGCTTTAGCCGAAAATTAGCTGGAGCCACCGCAACACTATTCCTGTCCATGTAACCCTTCAAGTTTGCTCACTGCCAAGCTCAAAACATCAGTTTCAAGATGTTTCTACCACTGCAGCCAGCTCAAATCAGTGTTTTTGCACCCAGATGACCCAGCAGGGTCAGAAAATTTGAACCCCTTGGGGAGCTGTGTGGGCTGGCCTTGGAACTGACCACTGTGAATGACTGCACATGGCCACCACCCCACTTGCCCTCAACTGCAGTACATCACCACTGCCCCTCAAACCATCAATGTCACCCCAGCTATCTGTGCTGCCAAATCTTGTAGCCAATGCACAGCTTTGCACTTTTCCTTTTCAACCTCTCTCTTGTTATTTTATCTCCTTGTTCAGTTTGTAAATAGATAGTATCCTGCAAATATAAAGGGGTACTGTGCCCTTGATGAATGCAAGTGAAGCATGTGTCATGTTTATCCCCTCTTTTTGATGTGAACGATTGCACTAGATGGCGGTGCTGGACTTACAGTCTGTGTGCTCGTCTTCCTCATCCTTTCCTCCCTTTTCAAACTCACCACATGGTCCTGTCTTGGGATCAATCACTACAATTGCACGCTAGCTGTGCAGGACATTTGGTCTGTGACCCTCTCTCCTCTCATTATCCATCCTTCCTCACCAAAGAGATGAAACTCACATGTTGGTCCTGTTAGGACCTTCACTAGATTGGTGGGTTGGTGTCAGAATGTGTCATCAACTCAAAAAAAAAAAGGGTCATTTTTTTTCGAAACAAGATTCTAGGGTGGACTAACTATCTAACCCCCAGTCACAGAATTGCGGTCTGGTAGCCCCTTGAATAAGTGTTAAACAATTATAAGGGTTTTCTCATTCAAAAGAGTTTGAAAAAGAGTTTAAGTAAATATCACATGAAAAAGATTCTATAAAAAGAGTTAAACTCTCACCAGACTCTTCCCGGCCTGATAAATTCCCTGTAAAATTACTTAAACTCTTTTTTTGGATATTTTTTTCATGAGTCAGGGGTTGATTATTTAACCTTCCCACCTGCCATATCACTCAAATTAGTCATGCTCTTTTCTCATGAAAAAAACGTTTGGAAAAAGAGTTTAAGTAATTTTACAGGGAATTTATTGGGCCAGGAAGAGTCTGGTGAGAGTTTAACTCTTTTTATAGAATCTTTTTCACATGATATTTACTTAAACTCTTTTTCAAACTCTTTTGAACAAGAAAACCCTTATAATTGTTTAACACTTATTTAAACTCTTATGCAACTCTCTTTTGGTTAAATACCCTGATTTGCACACAGTGTCTGTGGCCATCACACATCTGTCATGCACTGGTCACGTGCATTCGAGCTGCTTCACCACTCGACTGCCCATATCATACTGGGCATACTACAGTCCTTGCATGTTCGATGAGCAAACCCAATGCCACAGCCTGCTATTGCAATGTCAGGCTACATGCCATAGCCTACGAACCTTGTGTTTGTAATGCCTACTCGCTATGGGCATTCTCTTTTAAGTCAAGCATCTGTAACTCTGTCAATAACCATCATATCCTTTCCCTCTTGGGTCTGTTTGGAGGGGGAGGGTGTAAGGCGCCCGAAAATGGGCCCCTACAATCACATGAGAGATCACTCATGTGGATCTAATAGGCACATGTCTTAGTGCCAATGAGCTCCGATCACTGATCAAATAAAGAGGGAAAAAGGGTTCTTTTCAGGTAAGCACTAAAGTAGATAGATTCACATGTATATAAAGTGCATGCCCCTCACTTCGGAGGGGCAGACTTACTTACACCTCTATGTGACTTCACAATAAACCAAGATTGAGCTGGTTTCGTTGTGTGAGCCCTTGAGGTCTTAGTCTCACCCCTACTGACATTTTCTACACTTGAGCTTCGCTCGCATAGGAAGTGTTACAGGATGCAGGTATGACTCTATGCTCTGTTGCCACTTAAGTTTTACTCAGGTTTTGTTTCAGGGGAGAGTAACTCACAAAGTCCCAAACATGATGTCATTGACATCGATGGGGATGACAATAGCATTGATGCTGATCCACACAAGGAAACAGCAGAAGATGAACTCAGTAAGTTACCTAACATCCATGGGTACCAGGTTGTTGATGAATTTTGTTTAGATCATCTCAGGGCCAATTGACATTCCCCTGTGTATAGTTTTTTCAAGATGAAGGTTGAGATCGGTTACAAGAAAGGCTGCAAATTTCATTTCTTCAGATGTGCTGCCAAACAGTGCAAGGCCAATGTCAAAGGTGTCCGACACTACCAGGATTCAAAGGACTGCACTGCCACCTTGAACCTCAAGACTCATGCCATCAAGTGCTTTGGCACTGATGTTGTTGATGCAGCCTTCAACAAAACTCACCAAGTGGCCAGGACAAGTCAATATTCACAGCCTTTGCTTGGGTTGGCCAACAGGCTGTTACCTTTTCTCACCAAGCTCATACCACTGATGAAACAAGGTGCATTGTTCATTGTGCTACTTGGTGCAATAACTGATTGATGGTTCAAAGGGCTCATATTGCTCGATGGGTTGCGGAATGCAACCGACCATTGGAAATTGTCAAGGACTGCCAATTCAAAGTTCTTATGAAGACTGGGTGACCTTCAACCTCAATCCCAAGCCCCAAGACTGTTGCCCGTGATATTGTCTTGGCATTTGAAACAACAAGGGTCTGCATTGACACAATCTTAAGGGTTTGCCCTTATTTTACTTTTGACTTAATGATATGATGCTTATCTCAATCACAGGAACATACTGGCTTGGTTCACTTCGCTACCGACACTTGGTCTTCAACAAACCACCATGCTTTTGTAGCATGGACTGTTCATCTTCACCACAAAGGTCATATCCTGTCATTTGTGATGGATATTATTGAAGTACCTGAGGTTCATTACTTATTTTGCTAGTTGTTTGTCATCTGAACTCTAACACTTCAATTAGTCTCATACTGGGGAGATGCTTGCCCGAGCATTCCAAAACATGTTAATTGACCATGGCCTCGAGAATAAAGTATGTCATTCATTAGCATCTGATATTATATGCTGATAAGATATTCTAAGATCCTTGCATTTAATGGGGACAATGCAATGTCGAATGGCAAACAGACAGACTACCTGGATGCCTTGCCAAATTCATTCAACCAGGTGAATCGTGTTTGGTGCTTCAACCATACAATGCAGCTGTCTGCTAAGAGACTACTCAAGCCGTTCATATTGTCGACTGGGCCACATGACACAGAGGATGATGGTGATGTCTCATAGGCAATAAGTGGTGCTGATGTCGCCTTTACTTGCAGGGACAGCATCAATTTGAGTGAGGACACTGATGATGACTTAGTCAACAATCATGGCGATCTTAGTGATCTTGGCAATGATAAAGATGATAGTGAGGATGATGGGGATGATGAGGATGATGAGGGCAATGAATACAACCTGGAGCTCACAGAGAGTGCAGCTACCATATGCATAGCTCTTAGTAAGGTATGTTTGTGTTATGGCCCCCTTCTTTTATTTCCAATGGCTAATGCATCACTTCTAGATTCGTAAACTATCCTTTGGTATCCTTCATTCAATGACTATTGCACTCCCTGCATGGTGCAAGGCATGCATCACACATGATCTGCCAATTCGTCTAATTCCTCACGATGTCAAGACGTGCTGGAACTCTACATATGATATGCTACAAATGGCAATGAAGTATTGCTCTGCTGTTGATGATATCACAGCTAACAAATCATTAAAGCTTCATCAATATGAGCTTGATGACAAAGACTGGACCATCATTGTGGATCCACTCCATGTGTTAAAGGTATAACTTCATTCTATTTGAGATAAGTTTTGACTGATCTATCTTAGATATATAAGAATGCAATGCTTTTCTTCTCTCAGGATACAGTCGTGACAATTGCTTATGTTATTCCAACAATGGATTGCCTCGATTCGATTCTCACTGGTTCCAACACTCAACAACTTTCACCACCTATCAAAAAAGCACTCAAGTCCGCACATGCCACAATTAATAAGTACTACTCAAAGACTGACATGTCAAACATCTATCGGATCACCATCAGTAAGTATTATGTCTGCATCTGCTTAATTGCCTTATGCTAAATGCCTTTGTAGTCTTACATCCCAACCTTAAACTTAAGTACTTCCATAAGCACAGATGGGAGAAAGCCTGGATCGATACAGCTGAGTCAATTGTTCGAGAAGAGTATGCAAACTATGCTGCAATCAAGATATCGGAGCCTATCATGGTATGTTAATGTCTTTGGATAATTTCTTAAGATACTGATTCCAAGCCTTGCACAGATGGAAGGCTCTTTAGATAGTGATGATATTACAAATTTTATGGATATTCTGATAGACAGTGTTGATGATTGTTGTGAACTGGACGACTACCTCTCTCAACCACTTGAGAAGGTGCAAGACCCGATTTTGTGGTGGTGGGAGCATTGTGTTGTGTTTTCAACACTTTTGGCCATGGCTCTTGACTACCTTAGTGTCCCTGGTGTGTTGTTTTCAGCCATAAATAACTAGTTCTTTTCCTGATAATTTTTGTAGTGACCTCAACTTTAGTGGAGTGACTCTTCTCACAAGGCCAACAACTTTTGCACTTCACATATAGCTGACTTTCCCCAGCCATGATGTGTGCATTTCTGTGCTTTGGGGACTGGTGCAGGAAGGATCTTGTTGATATGCCAGGTATTACTGCTGTTATTCATAAGTTGCATCTTGGGAGGAAGTGAGCACTTAGTGAGATGGACATAGCAGCTTGTGGTAGCTTTGCTAGTGTCGAACTTTGATTTTAGTAGCAATATTTGTATATAAAAGATAATATATATTGATAATTAGAGATACCCAAATGCAATAAACTGTGGTGTTGATGCACCACGGTTTTCCTAGTATACCATGGGTTGAACCTTTGACTGCGGGTATGGTGTAAGGCACAGGTACAGTATGACAGGTTGCAGGTATGGTAAATCAAATTTTACCCATGGTGTCACCTGTGTCCATCCTTAGGAATAACTATCACTCTCACCCCTACTGCCCAAGGGAAGCAGCCTGCTGCCCAGCCCTCAGGAAGTGGAGTGCAACCCTCTGGATGCAGAGGAGGGGGAGGACCACCTGCAGGAGGCAGAGGAAGTGGGAGCCCACCTGCAGGAGGTAGAGGAGGTGGGGGACAACCACCAGCTGGAGGAGCAGCACCACAACAGGCTGCTGGAGGCACTGCACCTGCCCCACACTCTGGAGCCCTCAAAGGAATGCCTCCAGTCATGTTTATGGGCAAGAGGGGCACTGTGGAAATGTTCCCCAATCAATTCAACCTCTATAGGAATGCCAACTGTAACAATGTAGTCATGGTCAACCCATTTGAATGCACCAACCTCTTGTTAACAATGATGGGAGGAGATGCCACCAAATGGGCAGCAGCAGCAGGGGAAGAACTTACCCTGGCAGTGGATGGAGACCCAGCAAATAACATACAACCTACTCACCTTGACACAGATGAAGATCTGTGGACTGGTGTCTGTCTATCACTCAAGAATCACTTCATGGAGTTCCACCATAGTGTTGGGGAAGTTTGGTTTGTGCCTGAAACTGATTTGCGAGATAAGGGTCAAGATCTTATCGGATCGCTTAGAAAATTTAAGAGCACCATCTCCTACATCTGTAGTTGATGCCCCTAAATTTGCTAAGCGATCCGATAAGATCTTGACCCTTATCTCGCAAATCGGTTTCAGGCACAAACCAAACTTCCCCAACACTATTCCACCAAGCCCAGTCTGCCTTCAAGAAACTCCAACAACTCAAACAAGTAAAAGGAGAAGTCAAAGACTACATCAATAGGTTTGAAAGACTCTGATGCAAATCAGGATGGGGAGCTGATGACCCAGGAACCATAGTGGCCTTTAAAACAGGCATGGACCCTGGATTGCTTGGAGCATGCTATGGATGTCGCCCCCAGCCTGAAACTCTCCTTCAATGGCAACAGGCAGTGACTGAAGAGGAAAAGATCTACAATGAACAACAATATGCCATATCCCAAGCCAAGGAACACAGGGGGAAACCCACAAAACTCCAGGAGATGGCTAGAGACACTGACAGATGAAGCAGGGGACAGAGATCCAGAAACTACTATAATCCTGACCCACACCTATATGTGCCTATGGAAGTTGATGTTACTAGAACCCAGCAACTATCCCTGGAAGAAAGAGCGAAGCTCATCCAGGCTGGGAAATGCTTTCACTGCAAAAAGGAAGGTCACATGTATCATGATTGCCCTACACAGCCGAAGGCACCACCAGGCACTAAAAGAAGACAGAAACTGAAGGATAGGCACTGTGCTCAGCCACCTAGGGCTAGAGCAGCAGAAGCCTTGGGTTCCAACATCACCCAGGACCATGATGACCATCCCTCTGATGCAGATGAGGACAGCAACACCAATACTACTTGCTCTGCACCCCCAGTGTACTCCAAAACTGATGTTATAGCAGCTATCAAGGCTATGAAGACCAATGAGCATGATGAATTGATCGAGACCCTTACCATGCATGAAGATTTGGATTTTTAGGCCACCCAAAGTCAACAGCCTGGCTGTGGGCATTATGTACTCGTCATGTGTATATTAGGAGACTCAATGTTATGAACATCCCCCTGACCATACAAATGGCAAGTACAATGGCTGAACAGATGGCTCTACTTGATAGTGGAGCTACAGAAAACTTCATCAATAATAAAACATGGAAAACCTTAGGTATCAGTTGACAAACTCTCAAGATGCCCATCACTGTCCTTAATGTGGATGGAACAGAGAACAGAAAGGGCAAAATCACTCACTACTATTGGTTGCAAGTTGCACTGGCTGGAACTGACTGACTACAGAGATTCTTTATCACATCCCTAGGCAAGAATCATATGATCTTAGGCTACCCTTTCCTCTGGGAGTTCAACCCTTGCATAGATTGGAAGGTGGGAGAACTAGAAGATGGAGAGGTAACAATCCAGAGCACCAAGTTTATAATGGATCTGCCAAATGGTCAAGAAAGTGGCCAACAAACTCTTGAAGGTTGGGAAACTCCCTGGACATACCTGGCAGTTCCTCAGAAAGGTCAACTTCACAGAGAAATGGGCCAGGAATACTGAGAAAGAATGCACTCACCTGTCAATGCAATCTCTACCAGAGGAATTCAGACGTCATTGGAGAGTCTTCTCTGAAGAACTCTCACATTGTTTCCCACCAACTAGAGGGACAGACATGACCATAACATTTAAAGAAGGGGCCCCTTCTTCCATCAATTGCCGACCCTATCCTCGCTCCCCAGCTGAAAAGAGGATTAACTATGAATGGACAAAGGAAAACCTTGCACTAGGCCATATCAAAGAGGGCCCCTCGCCCATAGTCTCACCATCCTACTTCAGGGGTAAGAAGGGGACTGACAAGAAGCAGATTATCATTGATTACTGAAAGGTTAATGACTGGACAGTCAGAGACCACAATCCTCTCACCAATATCACTCAGGCCCTTGAGGCCCTGCATGGGAAGACACTCTTTTCAAAATTCAACCTTAGAGATGGCTATAATAACATTTGCATAGCTGAAAAGGATCAGTATAAGGCAGCAATCAATAAGGGGTGACATAGGTATGGGTAAACCCTTGGATATATGGGTGTAAGGGTATAAGGGTATGGGTATGGGTTTGGAAGTTCATACCCTTGCATACCCTTAAGGGTTTCATAAGGGTATATGGGTATGCTTACATAATGATATTGTGTGATTTTCCTAATTACAGAACATTATATCAAAGATTTTTATCAATTAAATTTATAGTTAAAGATTATTCAATGCTATAATTGCCTTATTATATCTATAAAGAAGTTTAATTTATGGTATAAATAGTAAACACCCTAGTTATTATCACTTTTTATCTTAATTTTAACTTAAATGTATTGACTTTTATGCAAAACCCTTATACCCTTGACAAATTCTTATACCCTTAACAAAACTCTGAAACCCTTAACAAACCCTTGGCAGTATGGGTATGGGTACATACCCTTACTATATGGGTAAGGGTATGAAGGGTAAGGGTAAGGGTTTGAGATTTTATACCCAAGGGTTACCCCTGTCACCCCTTAGCAATCAAGAATCACCTTGGTACATTCATCCCCACCATCCTCTTCTTTGGTCTCTGCAATGCACCAGCATGGTTTCAGAGGCAGATCTGAAAGGACTTTACACCTTTCCTTGAGAAATGCCAAGGGGATGCAGACAACTATATGGATGACTTCTGGATAGCTACAGATGACTCACCTGCTGGGATCAAAAGACATCTTGAGGCCATATATGACTTCCTTGACACTTGTAAGAAGCACTCATACTACCTCAAGCCAAGTAAATGTCAGATCATGCAACCTAAAATGATGTTGTTAGGTTGGGAAGTCACAGCAGAAGGACTCAAGATAGACCCAGACAAGGTGGCTGGTATTGCACAATGGCCACAAGTGCTGAAGTTGGTCAAGGAGGTCCAGCAAGCATTGAGAGTACTAGGCTATCAAAGGCCATTCATTAGAGGATTTGCCCAGCTAGCATGCCCCCTGACTGAGCTCACCAAGAAGGGCATTCCTTCCAAGTGGACCACCAAATGAGAAGCAGCACTAGACAGGCTAATCAAAATGGTGACAGAGAAACCCATTCTCACATACCCAGACTTCCACAGACAGTTTGAGCTTAAAGTCAATGCATCTGCCTTTGCAGTAGGGGCCATCCTCTTCCAACATGACAAAGACAACAAAAAGAGGGATGTGGCATACTATTCACATGCCCTGAATCCAGCAGAGCAAAACTATGATGTATGGGATTGAGAATTCCTTGCTATTGTTAAGGCAATGAAGAAATGAGAGCCATTACTCTTGGGAACAAACCATAAAATCATTGTATGGACAGACCATTCTAACCTACAATACTACTGACAGCCCCAAAAGGTCAACAGATGGATTGCCAGAGGCATTACATACCTAGCTGACTTCCCACTCGAACTAAGACACATAGCTGGATGAAAGAACCAAGCTGACCCACTCTCAAGATGCCCTGACTTTGATGATGGCAAAGGAGACAATGATGAAGTGATAACCCTACCAGACCACCTCTTTGCCAGGGTCATTGAGGCGACAGCCATTGACCAAATGATTCAGGAGGCCCAAAGACAATTCCAGAAACTACTGGCCACCTGGGCAGCTGTATATGAAGATCTAGAGTGCTGGGAGAATGGATACTGGTACAGGGGATTGGCCCTTGTTATTCCACCAGAAGATCCTCTCCGACAGGCAGCAGTGGAATTGAGTCATGACCTCCCCACTGTGGGACATCCAGGGAAGCGCAAAACACACCAACTACTGCTAAGGTTCTGCACAGGTGACACCATGGGTTTTTTTTTACTTACCACACCTGCACCTGTCAATACTGCACCTGTATACCATACCTCTCCCACAGATGCAGTTTCAAACTGCAGTAGAGTAAAAAAACCACTAAGATTACCGCAGTGCACTAAACACTGTGGTATGGGTATCTAAAGTTATGATTTCCATATATACAAGAGTAGTAGCTAATTAAGTTAGATCTCAACACTAGCTATACTATTACTAGAGCTTGAATCTGACCCACTATCTGCTCACTTTCTCCCAAGATGCGACTTGTGGATTGCCACTGTAACACCTCCGATATCAACTAAATTCTTCCAACTCCAATCCCCAAAGCAAAGGGATGCATGTATAGTGTCAGGAGAGAGCCAACTACATGTGAAATGGAGAAGCTGTCAGCCTTGTGAGAAAAGATGTTTGACATCAGTTGAGGTTGCTACAATTGCTATCAGAATCAGAATCAGATAATTGTATCAATAACAACATACCTGGTATACTTAGATAGTCGAATGCCATTGCAGAAAGCATTGGAAAGATTGCTTGATGCTTCCACCACCAGGCAATTGGATTGCATACTTTCTCAAGTGGCTGAGATAAGTACTCATCAAATTTATTATGGTCATTGGTGACATCCATTGCAACATCCAGGAAGTCTGTAAAGTCTTCACAACCAAGGGGCCCCTCCATCTGAGCAGTGATTAGAGTCAACATTTTATAATGTTGTGCTAAGAAAGATAACGTACCAATTCTCCCTCTGATCCAGAGTCCTTCAATGCAGCATATTTTGCATACTCTTCTCAAGTGATCAACTCAGCAGTATCGATCCATGCCTTTTCCCATCCATGCTGATGGAAATACTTGAGTTTGAGGTTAGGGTGTAGCACTAAAAACATATTTCAAAGCAGGGTAACCAACTGGAGATGCTGCTTACTGATTGTGATCCAATAGACATTTGACATATTGGTTTTTGAGTAATATTTATTGATTGATGTGTGAGCAGCCTTGAGAGCATGCTTAATTGGTGACAACAGAGCGTCACATCCTTGTATATCTATAATCTATCAGTCAAATTATACTTAATTACTTAGAATAATGACATACCTTTAAGATGTGAAGTAGATCAGTGACAATTGTCCAATCTTCATCATCCATCTCATATTGATGGAGCCTCAGGGCCTTGTTAGCTGTGATGTCATCAATTGCTGCACAATACTTTACTGCCACTTGCAGCATATCATATGTTGAATTCCAACATGTCTTCATATCACAAGGAAGGAGGCAGCCCAGAAGATCATGAGCAGCGCAGGCCTTGCACCATGCAGGGAGAGCAAGGGTAGTTGAATGAATTATGGCAAAGGATAGCTTGCAAATCTATAAACAACATATAAGCAACAAGAAATAAAAGAAATGGCTCTCAAAGCAGATATACCTTTCCAAGAGCCATTCATATGGTGGCCATACTCTCCAGAAGCTCATCATTATCCTCATTGCCCTCATTGTCCTCATGATCATCCTCATTGTTCACAAGATCACCAGGGTTTGCAACAAGATTGTCATTGGAATCCTGATTCAAAGGCCCTAAGCTAATGTCCTCCCCTAAAACCAGGGCATTGTTAGCATCACTTGTAGGATGCAAGAGACTGCTGTCGTCCTCTGTATTGTCAGCCACAGTCGATGAGGTGAAGGGCTTGAGGAGCCTCTTAGCTGAAAGCTGCATTGTGTGATTAAAGCAGCGGATGTGGTTGACTTGGTTGAAAGAGTTTGGAAGGGCATGAAGGGATGTTGTCTGTTTGTCATTTGATGTTGCATTGTCCCCGTTGAATGCAAGAATCTTAGAAAATTATATAAGCATACAATATCAGGTGCAGGGCACACAGAGAGATACGATGTACCTTATTCTCCAGGCCATGATCGATCAATATCCTTTGAAACACATGGGCAAGAACCTCCCCAGTGTGTGACTTTTTGAAACACTATGATTTAGATAACGAAAGTCTCATAAGATAGATCAAATAAACCTCAGGAACTTCAATAATGTCTATCATAAAGGACAGAATATGGCCTTGATGATGGAAGTGAACAGTCCATGCAACAAAGGTGTGATGATTTGTTGAAGACCATGTATTGGTAGTGAAATGAAGCATGCCAGAGTGTTCCTATGAATGAGATTAACTTTGAATCACCATGTACAAAGTAATATAAAGACAAACCTTCAAGAGTTTGTCTATCCGGACTCTTGTCACCTCAAACGCCAGCCTAATGTCACGAGCAACAGTATCTGGGCTTAGGATTGAGGTGCCAGGTCTTCTGGTCTTCATAAGGACCTCAAATTTGTGATCTTTGACAATTTCCCATGGGTGGTTGCTTTCTGTGCACCATTGTGCAATATGAGCCCTTCCAAATACATTTCGATGAGTTGTCACCCCAAGTAGTATAATTAATAATGCACCTTGTTTCATCAAGGGTATGCACCTGGTGGGAGAAGGTGACAGGCCGTTGACCAACCCGAGAAAACGCAGCAAAGATAGTCTTGTTGCTGCCCCTTGGTTGCATTCTGTTGGAGTTGGCCTCAACAGCATCAGTACCAAAACACTTGATAATGTGAGCCTTGAGATTCAATGTAGCAGAGCAATCCTTTGAATCCTGATAGCATCGGATGCCCTTCATGATGGACTTGCAGTGTTTGGCAGCACATCTAAAAAAGTGAAACATTCAGCCATCCTTGTACTTGATCTCAACTTTTGACTTGAAGAATCTGTAGATAGGGGAGCACCAAGTGGCCTGTAGATGTTCTAAAAAAGATGGGTCAGTAAGTTACAATCTGTGGGTTTTAGATAACATACCAAGTTCCTCTTCTGCAGTTTCTTTACATGGCTCAGCTTCGGCTGTGTCATTGCTCTCATCAACATCGATGAAAGCATGCCTGCTATCCCCTGAAATGAAGTATGAGTAAAGTTGAGCAATAAAAGAAGGTCCTGTCATACCTGCATCCTCAGAGTCTTTGGATGATGTAGGCATGTCAGAGTGAGCCTTCTTAAGTGGATGCAATGTGAGGGAAGCACCCTTTGTGGCCAGCCTTGCAGTAGTCAATGTGGTGGAGTGAAGGGATGGGGAGGAATGATCAGAAGCAGGAGTTTCACAGGCCATGAGTGACTAGAACAGTGGTGGAATGTTGACTATTTGGAGTGAGCCTTTATAGTCAAGAAGTGGCCACTTCTTAAATAATCATGTTGCGGTGACCAGGTGTGAAGCACATGGCGAAGTCGAATTGATCTTATATTGATACCTTCTAGTTCAAAGCAATTAAGCTGTGTTCAGTACTAGCAGGGTTTTTAAGATACACACTGAATGATGGCACCACTGCCAACTTGATAGAATGTCCGACACATCGATACTTAGTGTTGAGCTAGCAGGGACCCGATCGCCCAGATCAATAGTAATCAATACTCAGTGGTTGGTGGTGGGCCATGCTGAACCTAAGTGCGAAAGTGGAGGTGGAGTGCATAACAAGGCCAAGAATACAAGTGGTGGCATGTCGTATGGAGGGCACATGTCAGAAGCACAAGGCATGCACAGAGATAGAATACACCTAAGACAGCAGACAGCAGGATTGACACAAGGGCCAAGAGATGGAGTTCACACAAATACCTGAAGGACAGGCAACAAGGGTAGTTTCTAATGGGTACTTACCTCTCCGATGAGTGAGAGGTTAGATTAGATACACACAATAGTACCTATGATTTTTCATAGTAACAGAGGGGTAGTATAAAGAAGACTTGACAAAGGTGTAATGGAAAGGTAATGTCCATTGTGGCAGGGAAAAAGTAGGAGATGAAATTGAAGGAAGCAACTTGTCAGCCATGTGGTGGCAGTGGCAGTGGCAGTGGGGACAGCCATCATACCAGATGTGAGGGTGATTGACCACCTAACCAGAATATTCTCCAACCTATCCCTGTAAACCCCAATGTCAAAGCCATAGGAAGCCTACCTCAGTACTTCACTGGAGAAAGGAAACAGGCCAAACAATTTATAGAAGAAGTCAAAGTGTATCTTCACGTCAATGCAGATGTAGCAGGATTCAACTCCCCAATCAAGAAAGTCACCTTTACTCTCACCCTCATCAAGGGAGAAAAGGTCACATCATGGGCCAGACAAATGGGTGATTGGCTTGACACCCTTGATCCCATCACCAATAACATTCCCCTCATATGGATCACATTTCTCCAACAATTCTTTGAATGTTTCCAAGACACCACTGAACTTGAATTGGCTCACAATGAGATCAAAGATATCAAAATGGATGGACTCACAGTAAATGAATACACCAGCAACTTTGAAGACCTGATTATCAAGGCAAAATATGACCTCAACAACTCAGAAACCTGCCACAAATTTATCAAAAACCTGCCACAATTCATACTCCTAAAGATGGCCGATCCATCACTTCCAACCACATACCATGATCTAAAAACCAAACTAGAAAGCATCATACAATCCCAGATCACTGTCCAAGGAATACTACAACAGGTCATAGGAAAAGGACCTGCCACTGGCAACACCAACAATTACTTTAACCGACCTCAATGCCCCCAAAACCAAAACTGGAGAGGGAACAACCAGCAAAGGTCTATGCAAAGACCCTGGCAGGCACCACCAGCACAAGGAACTTTTAACACGTCAAACACTCCCAGATGGATGAACAACCAACCAGTCCCCATAGACCTCAGTAGGGGACAAGCCCCCAATAATTCAGGATGGTGCTGCCAAGGACAAGGTCAGCAACAATGGGGTCCCCCATGTCAAGGACCCAGGGTCAACACTGTGCAAACTCCCACTACAAGCAACTCATGCTTCAACTGCAGCAAGATAGGACACTTTGCTAGAAACTGCCCACAAAGACACCCCCAATGCACCCAAGCCAACCTCATCAAATTCGATGGATTTCAAGATGACCCCAAACAACAACAATACCAACAAGAAGATGCACCTACCTGTGTAGCCCACATCCATACTGAACTAAAATCCTTATCCCAGGAGGAAAGGAACGAGATGGCCCAACAGATGGGTGTAGCTGAGGATTTTTCCAACATCTGATTAGGTTGGCACTAATCAGACAAAGTACAAGCTATACAGAATTGGACCCTGTGTACATATCTGCTTGAAAATCAATGACTGTTTGCACCTTTGTCCACTCTGTATTGAAAAGAGCTGAGGTGGTTGCTCTAGTAGATTCTGGCACCACAGAAAACTTCATGAATCTCGAATACGCCAAGTGGCTACAACTCCCCATCAAACAACTTGAAAATCTGAGACCACTGTTCAACATTGATGGAACAGAAAACAAAAATGGAGCCCTCACCCACTATACCAACCTCTCTATCCAAATGGGAACGCAGAAAACCAACATAAGATTCTTCCTGATGCAATTAGGAGAACATAAGGCCATCTTTGGCTACCCATGGTTCACAGCCTTCCAACTAAAAATTGACTGGAAACAAGGATGGATCAACTACACCCAACTACCCATCATTGCACAAGCAATCAACTATAAGAAAGCTTGCTTTGTCCCCCACACCCATAATATCCCACAGCCTGTCCACCACAACCAATACTATATCGGTCGCATTACATTCAACACAACAGCAACAAACCCAAACCTTGAGAAAGTTCCCAAAGAATACCATATACACAGCAAGGTGTTTAGCAAAGAAGCATCCCAAAGGCTCCCAGAACACTCCATATGGGACCATGCAATCGAACTACTCCCTGGGGCACCAAACACACTACCTGGATGATTACTACCTCTTACCTAAGAAGAACTAAAAGAAGCAGACAAGTTCTTCTCAGAACATCTGCAACAACAAACCATATGACCATCAGACTCCCCCTATTGTGCCAACTTCTTCTTTGTAAAGAAGAAGGATGGAAAACTTTGACCAGTACAAGATTACCGACCAGTGAACAAATGGACCATCAAAGACTGCACTGTATTGCCTCTCATATCCCAAACCATTGACTGACTCAGTGGATGCACCCTGTTCACAAAATTCGATATCCAATGGGGCTATAACAACATTGGAATCAAGGAAGGAGACAAATGGAAAGCAGCCTTCCTCACACCCCAGGGACTCTTTGAACCAACGGTTATGTTCTTCAGCCTCACCAACTCCCCAGCAACCTTCCAATGGATGATGAACATCATCTTCAGACCAGAGATTGCGCAACAATGGCTCTTGGTATATATGGACAACATACTCATCCACACCAGATGATGGGACGATGAAACAGAAAAAGAACATGTCAAATGACATCACAACTATGTACATCATATCCTATCCAAGCTCAAAGAAAATGACCTGTATCTCAAACCCAAAAAATGCTCATTTGAACAGAAAGAGGTCGACTACCTGGGAGTAGTCGTAGGAGGAAAAACAGTCAAAATGGATCCAAAGAAACTGCAGGGTGTTGCAGACTACCCACCACCAATGACCCCTACAGAAGTATGCAAATTCCTAGGGTTCACAGGCTACTACTGGTACTTCATTCCCAACTACTCAAAAATAGCATGACCCTTGCTAGACCTAACAAAGAAAGCAATGACCTGGGCCTGGGACAACATGCAAATAATGGCATTTGAAGAGCTCAAAACAAGGATGTGTATAAACCCCATACTAGCACAACCCAATTTTGAGAAACAGTTCATCCTCCAATGTGATGCATCAGCATATGGCGTGGGAGCCATACTCTTGCAGAGGGGTGACAACAACACACCTGCACTCCAAAAACGCCAAAAACCAGTCCTCCACCCCATTGCCTACTACTCAGCTACATTCACACCCACAGAAAGAAACTATGACATCTATGAACAAGAACTCCTAGCAGTCATGAAAGCCCTCACACACTGGAGGCCATACCTCGGATGGACACAAGAACCCTTCATCATCTGCACAGACCATGCAAACCTACAATATTGGAAGTCTCCATGCAACCTAAACCGACGCATGGCCAGGTGGCACACTGATCTACAAGAATATGACTACATCATCGAACACATCCCCGGAAAAGACAACGAAGCAGCTGACACTCTATCCTGACCACCAGGCACTGATCAAGGTGCCAACAACAACCAAGGTATCACGATTATCCCACCAGAACACTGCTGAACTATATCAACCATGCCAACAACCACCATCCCCATCCCAGAAGACAATGAATCACTCAAACAATTCTTAATGATCCTCTACCACGACCATCCAACAGCTGGACACCCAGGACACGATGAAACACTTAGATGCATGCAAGAAAAGTACCACTGGACCAAGATGAAAGACTGGGTCACCAAGTATGTCAAAGGCTGTGTGTTACAACCCAGGTACTATTTTTCTCATTTCAGACTGGCTGATTACCTACTTGACCATTTCCTCTTCGGACTGCTGACTCATCTTGTTACCTACTGCCTATCACCTATCCCCTAACCCCATGTGACTCATACTCGTGACTGATTCCTAGGATCAGTAGTTACAGTTGTGGCTGATGACTCATTACTATACAACTCACTCAACTCTGACTCACTGTATTAGGGTAGTGACTCTACCCTAGGATCCTGATACTTGGTGGCTTGAAAGTAGTATAAGTAGCACCAGTTTGTAGCCTCATGTACTCCAAGCCTGACTTGGCTCTTATTGCAACCAATCTACTTTCCTCTTACAGCTTGAAGAGTAGTTCGCCCACTACTATTCAAGCTACTCTGGACTGAACACTAAGCCTAGTACTAGTGGGACTATTACTAAGTACTCTTGAACTCATCATAGTTAGACTATACCAGATAGTCTTACTATTAGTGCTACAGGCACAGGAACAACTCTTTATCAACCACTTATTTCCTTAAGAGGTGAAATACCCCAGAAGGACAGTTGTGTAGCTAGAGGAATCAAGGCAGCCTTGCACATAGTCGTGAGAGATCGGATCTCCAGACAAAGATAGAACTTGAACCAGTCGACCCCATCTCGAATAGACATTAACATCGACTTGGAAGAGACACTAGATCTCACGATGAACTTGAACTCAGACCTCTTCACCTCAGAACTCATCTCTTCACCAAGGTCTGGCCTTCACACTCTTGTGAGTGTTGCACTGCACCATGTGCCAGCAAAACAAAATCCAGACTCACAAAACCAAAACACCGTTATATCACATCAGGACAGAAGAAGGCATATGACCATTCCAACATGTGGCCATGGACCTCATCACAGGATTACCTACACACCAAGGAAAAGACACCATCCTCACTATTGTTGACCACAGATGCTCTAGAGCAGCTGTCTTCCTACCCTGTTCCATGACGATTACAGGTCCTGGTATCGCACAACTATACATGGACAATATCTATAGGTGGTTCGGGATCCCCAGCAAAGTCATCAGTGACAGAGACCCCCGTTTTACCTCCCACTTCAGCCACACATTAGCCAAATCTCTAGGAACCAACCAAAATGTGTCAACGGCATTCCACCCCCAAATGGATGGCCTATCGGAACGAAAGAACCAATGGGTCAAACAATACCTCCACCTTATGACATTGTCACACCCAGAACATTGGACTGAATGGCTGTCCCTTGCATCAGCAGTGCACAACAATTGGAGAAATGCAACCACTGGGCTATCGCCCAATCAAATCCTCTTTGGACATGAAGTCACCCTACTTCCCCCATCAATGCCACCATCAAATAATGAAACTGTCGAAAAATGCATGATCCACCTTAAGGCCTACCAAGAACAGGCAACCACGACCCTCAAACATATTGCAGAGGGATTGTCAAACCTACCAGCTCAGTACAATGCTGGGGATCATGTATGGCTCAATGGCAAAAATCTCAAATTCCCACATCAGAAAACCAAGCTACTCCCAAAAAGATATGGACCCTTCAAGATTGCCACCCAGATATCTCTGGTAGCATACTGGCTCCACATACCTCCAACCTGGACCATCCACAATGTGTTCCACACCTCACTTTTGTCACCATATCATGAAACCACTGCCCACAGCCCTAACTTCTCCTGGCCACCACCTGACCTTATCAACAGAGAACCAGAATATAAAGTGGAGCAGATAAGGAGCCACAGATGCCATAGACATTCCAGAACCCTGCAATACCTTATCAAGTGGGCCAGCTACCCCGAAAGTGACAACACATGGGAACCTGCTGATCAAGTACATGCACCACAAACCATTAAAGCCTATCACCGAAAGCACCCTCTCACTTCTATAAGAACCCTTAGGGTTCCACTCAGAAAGCTCAGCATTCCACACTGGCTCCAATCACCCCTCGTCCCCTGTCCCCAGATCATAAATTCCACTACAACCCCAAGAAATACTTCCAATTCCAGCCTTGTCAAAACCTCCATACCTTTGCCTTCCACTTCCTCAACAAAGTTCCTCCCTCTCACTCCTGTGAACACTCCTGCTTTTGCTGCATCTCTCTCTGCCCCTACCATCAATAAAAACTGGAACCCAACCCTGAACCACTTGACAACCACCAGGGATCCTTCCGCCCCTACTTCCAAGTCTTCCCTATCAATGTGCCCAGCTACAAGGTGTATCTTCCCTTTGATCACTGTTTCCTCCTCGACCAAGACTGCCCTTATGAAACTTGCTCATATCATGACCACTCATGAAAACTGGACTTGAACCCCAATGACACCCTTGCAATCCTCAGCATTCTCTTTTCCATTCTCCCCCACATCATGTCTGATCACAATGAGTCCCCCATGCACAACAAGTCCCCTATGTCTGAGTCCCCACTCCCAATTCCCCTGCCATCCCTTGCCCCTCTCAACATTCACCCACTCTGTAACCCCCATGAGGGCCCTCAACTTGACCCTGAGACCATTGCTATGGGACATCTCTCCCTGTCCACCACACACAATGCACTTGCAGCAGGGTTTGACTTCCCTGTACCCATTCTCCACACCATGTGCACTGCCCTCACTAACACAGTTGACGCCCATCAACTTACGTATGATGCCTGCGCCCACATTCTCACCAAGAGGGCAGAAGCTGCTGAGGCCAAGCTTGCCGACCACAACCAGGAGTATCACATTCCCCTGGATGGGTATGAGACAGCTGCTGGCAACTTGGCATGTGAGTTGATTAGGATCCCCACCAGCAATGGGGTCTTTAGGAAGGCATGATGGGTCAAAATGTTGGGGGATGGATGAGTGCCTGCCTACTTCCAGGGACAGAATACTGATGAGGACCCCTATGTATGCAACATCACAGTGCCCTACAACTGTGATGAAGACAACCCTGCTGAACCCATTGCCCCCTGGTTCCGATGAATGCTCATTGGCTCCCCTACTAACTTTGCCGCCCTCTGCGCAGAAACCAAGGCCCTCTTCGACTGGGGGTACACCACAGAGATCATATGTTACTGCTCAATCAACCTCGGTATTGCCACTCTACAGGACAAGATTGAACTCCTCCAAATGGACTTGGAGAGTATGCACAAGGCCTGCAATGTTTGTGAGGGCCGTATCATCAGCTCACACCTCCAACAGCAAGTTGGCCACATGGAGGGGAGGTTCTCTCCATACCCTATGATGCATACCTCAGGATGGAAGGAGTGGGTTCGAGTTAAGGTGGTGGCATGTTGTGCCTCACAGGGGCTCAACAACTAGTGGGAGGGTGATGTTACCGGCCTCTGGGATCGGGTTTACCAATGTACCAGTGCAAGTTCTGGAACCAGCCTCATGTTTGCCTCATGTACGATATTAGGGTACTGTCATGTTTTGCCTCATGTTTGCCTTGCATCTTGTGCATGTTTTCTTGTTACTAATGGCTGTACACCTCATGGAGGCCATGTGTTAGTAGATTAGTCAGCCATCCAGAAGTAGTATATAAGCTACACCTTGCTGTCTCTAAGACAGCAAGTTGAGTCTCCTGTCTCAGTAGTCTCAATATACTTCTCTTCTCCATCTTTACTGTGGGTGGCTATTGGGTCAGAGCCCATTTAGCAGGAACCCTTACCAGGCAAAGCCTTAGACAATGCTTCAGAGTCATCTCTCTTATTCTCATTATTGACCTAGTGCGTCTTGAGTACTATCTAGCAGTCAGACTATCCCTTCGTGCTTAGTCTATTGTCAACTGCACTACATGGCAGTGACACTATAAGCCAGCAATCAATTGCACTAAGTTGAACCCAAGTTGAATTGGGTATGTATATACACAATGTATCTGACAAATACATATGGTAACAAGTCCATAACAGCCTGATTGCCAACACCAACAAGAACAACAAACACATCAGAACTAAATCTTTGTTATCAGTGAATTTACAAATAGTCTAGAAAGTAACTTACACTGCAATGCTTTGACACAGATAACTTACTATTCATCCTGTTGATAATTGCACTGATAAGAGTGTGGAGAATAGGAGTGAGAATGATGATACTGTGAAGTGTTGCAATCACAATGCTGAGGAGAGTGTGGGGAGTGGGAGTGATGACACTGTGAGATATTGCAATCACAATAAGGAGAGTGTGGGGACTGGGAGTGGGAGTGGGAGCAAGAGCAATGACACTGTGACACAGGGTGATCACAATGGCCAGGAGAATGTGAAGGAGCAAGTGAATGGTGTTGAGGGTGTGGGCTAGAGCAATTGAAATTGCATTCATGCTCCTAACAAAGTGATTGCAATGGTTCAGGCGATGGCAAACCAGGGGCAGGCAAGGAAGACAAGCTGACTACAAAACAAGCCACAATGAGTAATGGTCTTGAAGAGCACAGGCAATGTAATACACTCACCTTTACGGGGCTGTGACAGCACCCAGTCCTCTTCATTGCTGCTCTCTGGGTGGCCACAACCATTTTGAATGATCTTCAAATCAGGCACCTCCAGAAATGTCTTGTAGATGGGAGTGCCATCCTGGTCTGCATGACTGGCCAACATCCTAAGGCAATCTTTTGCCTCCTCCATGATCTCAGCCATTTCTGTCTTACTGATTTCTGATTTGATCGATTGAATGAATGTATTTGTATCTGACTTCCATCATGTGCCTGAAAATGTGGTCAATCCTTTTGTCTCCTTGCCCTGTTTATTTGGAACTGTCTTGAGGTGGCTTTTCAGAGACGAAGCCCTGGACAACAGCTTCTTTTCTTGACCTTGATCCTCATACTTCAATGACAGATAGCCCTCAGACCAGAGGGTGAGCATGCATATAACCTAGATGTCATATGCATCAATAGCAGATAGATAAATAGGTAAAACTTACTGCAGTTGCCACAAGGGCCAATGCTGCATGTGGCTGACCAGCCATGAGGGTGTACTTGAGGTTATTGGCACAAACACCATCCTTGGTGGCATTGAAGTATAAGGAGAAAGTTTGGATGATGAAAGGGTGGTAAAATGCTCCTGTCTACCACTAAAAAATGCAGTCATTAGCAAATAAATGCCATAGTGATGGCAACTTACATTGGTGTCATCTTTCTTCACCTTTGCATAAAGAAATTGTTTTTTTCAAAGCATATGAGTCACATATTCAATGCAGGCAGCATCATTCTGCTTGTAAATGGGTGATGAGGCAAAGTATTTGTTGAGCACCATTATGGCACCTGAGCCAAAGTTGCTGCAAAAGCAATTGACATAGCATTGGTTCATCTAGGTAATAAAGTGAGGACATAAACAACTGAGTTCAAGTGAGAGATGTACAATTTGGATGGCAGCACATTCAGGATCATTGAGGGACATCTTCTCAAGTGTTGACTGGGAGTAGAAGAGCAGGCATATAACCAAGAGTGCATATGCAGTCTCATGGTCATCAATGCTCCACAGGTTTGGGTGAGAAGATGCCCACATGAACATTGAATGGACAACATTTGAGGACCACTTGTCCTCTTCATGGCATTTGGGAGGGATGTTGTTATTGGTCCTAATATGCTTTGGCTTCAGCACAGTGTCCTTAACAATTTCCTTTTCCTTTACAAGTCCCTAGACTGGAATGAGTCCTCGATTAGACATGCTAGGTTGAGGTGATGACTCACACTACTGTCAATATGACATTTGCCCTTCTCAGAGCTACAGTGATGTTCATCTCGTTCTTTGCCAAACATTTCCTCATAGTCAGAAAGACCACCACACAGGTCAGTCTTGCTCTGACATCTTACCCCAATGTTGCCTGTCAGAGCAGAATGCATCAAGTGGGTGGTGCTTGAGTTTGTGGGTTGAGAGCTAGATACTTTGCTCATCTGACTTGGCAGTATCAAGCTTTGTGTGCTTGGTGGGGGGTGAGGGAAATCTGCAGAATCATCCACCCATAAATGGATGTGCAGAGGCAAAGCTAAATGGCATTTACTTTGAGAGTGACTAAGATATCAGTGAGTTCCTTAGGGCCTGTACAGCAATGGATTCTGATTCTGGATTCTGAACTTGAAACCCCAACACATGACTGCAGGGTTTTCTGGGAGTGACAAGAGTGACAGGAGGTGACAGCCATGATGTATGTGATATTGTATAATTTAAATAATATGTATTTCTTTTTGGCATTTGCAAGTTAAGGTTTGTGTGTAGGGTTCAGCATGACATGTAATGGGCATAGCACAACAACACCCCACTTCTTTGTACCACCATCATGCAAACTCGCTCTCACTTGTCTGGTGAAGATACTCAGCAACAAACAGATACCCAAACTGAAGATAAGCAACACCATGCTGCACACTGGTCACTCGAGGAGAGAAAGAAGCTCCTGGAATTCCTCCTGGATCAGAAGGATGAAATGACCTCCAGCGCGATGTTCAAGAAGCCCGTATTCAGACAGGTGGCCAACTATATCAAGCCTTCTCTCATAAAAGGACCTGTCAAGACTGCGGAGATGTGTTCCACAAAATGGAAAAGGGTATGTATGTTATCTTGTGCGTGCCATGTCTGAAAGCTGATGTCGTATATCAAGTTCAAAAAGCAGTATGAAACTGTCAATACTCTCAAGTCGAAGTCTGGGATCAGGTTTATATGGACTGATGAGAAAGGAATGAACATGACATCGGATAGGCAAGCAGAGTGGGATGATCTAGTCAGGGTACGTGTCCCCATCTCTAGTTTATCAACGATGTCTGATCAGTAATAGAGCAACCCTGCCTTCAAGCCATTTGCCAACCAGGGCTGGGAACATTATGATGCCATGGATGCATTGATGCCAATGAGAGCCAAAGGCAAATATGGCTTTCAAGGCTCACAGTCAGTTCAAGTCGGCGAGGCAAGTACATCGACATTGCCTAACTCAATGCCCCCACCCACCAATGTACCTGTCCACGGTGGAACCTCCTTCCAGCCTTCAGCTTCTTCGCCATTATCTGCCAACTTTCTCAAGCACAAATCAACTTTATTCGATCGCCCTGGCATTTCTACACCATCCTCCAAGTTGTCAACCAAAAGGTGAAAGGACAACAGTGGTCTCAGCATCATGTTGATGACAGCCGTCGACAAACTTATTGGCACACTCCATGACACCGCCACACCTATTCCTATGGCTGTGCCCACGCCTATGCCCGCTCCCATGCCTATACCCGCACCCATGCCTATGGCCACACCCATGCTTGCAACTGTGCCCGTGACCACACCTGGCACCATGCCTATGTTTACCATTGGAACCATGCCTTCATCCTCACTTGTGTTCACAACCATCTCTCAGCAGCAGGGGGACATGTTCGAGAAACTTATGGACAGTGTTAAGCAGTCTGAGACTGTCAAGGGCAATGGGTGGCTGAAACAGGATGAGTACCTCCACATTGCGGCCCTCTTTATGGAGCATCCAGGTATTGCACAAATGTATCATGCCTTGCCAGAGCTGGCCAGCCACAAATTTATCAGGATGCAATTAGATAAGCCATCCAGCCCATAATTGGGTTACTTTTCTCAATCCTTATTATTGTACTATGTGTTGTACTTGTCATTTTCGTTCTTTACTGCAGTACAAAGTCAAGAGTTGTTTTCCCAGTGTCTGCCAGTAGTGAACTCAGAATCATCCAAAAATGGTGAAAATGTCCATGTTGGGCCATTTTTCCCGTGACCAGTAGAACAACATGTCAGCAACACATCAGCACCTCACCCTTCCCTTGCTCTTTTATCATGATGGCCAATAGGTCTAATGAGCTGATACAGTGGTACCAGCTACAACAGCAATGCCAAAACATAATTATTCAAGCCTTTGTTATCATTCTCATCATAATATGCCAGGCCTACATGACATCTCCCTCTCCTTGCATTCCATATCACACATCTGCCCTCTTCGGGGAAGACTGGGTTCGTGAACTACTCACCGGGCATCCAGATTGCATTCGGACTGAACTCGGGATGAATAAGCAGACGTTTGGGGACTAGTGTTTTAAGGTCCAGTTAAGTTCAGTTTTTGGCCCTATTTAGGCTTAACCGAGACCGTAACTGGTTACAACCATAGCAGAAAATAGAAATAACCTAACCAGACCGGAGAGAACCGGTTCATTTCGGTTCAGTTACAGTCCATTAACCAGTTAAGACCGGTTAAGACCAGTCTTTCTATCAAAACTTAAAAATAAAATAAAAATCATATTTAGTTGGGTAAAGCTAATTAATACAGTCTATAACTACATAATATGGACTAGAACTATATAATATGAAAGATGAACTGGGGCAAGCCCAGCTCAGCTTCGAAATAAAAAGCTAATGTGGGGGTTTATATACCCCCAGGCATGTGCACGGGCCATTTGGCCTTGTTTGTAGCTGCCATAGTGCCACTGCCATGTCTCATTTCTGATGCATTGACGCATTGTTTATCGATGTTTGTATGTTCACATGACTTGCCTCACCTTCATTCAATCCATCTTATATGCGACAATGGGTACAATGAACGGGTGCATCAACACACAACGAATGGCACACCCACACGCAACGAACGGCGCAACAACAGCCCGCAATGAACGGCATGATGACATGCAATGAACAGCGCAGCGAGGCGCAACAAACCACACGAGGACAGACAACAAACCGTGCCCGCGATGACGTGCAACAACAGCACCACTATACGCAACAAACCGTGACACTGTGTGCAACAAACCGCGCCACCATGCGCAACAAATGGTGCCACCATGCAGCAACAATGAACAGTGCGACGACGTGCAATGAACGGCACAACGAACGGCATGCCGACACGCAATACGGTGCGACAACATGCAATAAACGGTGCGACAATGCGGCCCAACGGACAGCACGACGAGGCAGAATGACTATTATATATTCAGTTGTAGTGTAGTGTATTAGCATCAGTACCATAATAATAATAGCTGGTTTTGACCGGTTTTAACTGGTCTAAACCGGTTTCTTTCAGTTTTTTGAAAGGTGCTGTAACCCTAAGACTGTAACTGGTAGTAGTTGAGATGAGGCTTAACTGAAACCGAAAGTCTGGTCTCTTCCAGTTAAGTTCAGTCCAGTTTTGGTTAAATTTCCGGTCTAGCTAACCGGACCTTAAAACACTATTGGGGACGCATCTCGTACTCATACCACCACCATGTCAAAAATTCCCACGGTTTTCAAGCCAAAGGGTGCCTTCAATTACCTACTTTCTCGTATTAAAGAATACAACCCCACCTCCCTGCAGGCCAACATAGGCCCACATCTCCAGAATTTCATAGCAGACCCTATCATCCAAAACCTCCTAGGCAAGAGCAGTGCCCCTGCTCCTGCTAGTACTCCACTTCCCACTGCAGACATCTTGGAGATCCGCAAATCCATCACTGACATCTCCAAAGCTCTCCATGACATTCAAAAGAGTGTCAACAACAACTCCAGCAAGGGAAAGCAAGGTTCCCCCAAGGGCAAACCACCCTCTGCCCCATCCAAACCCCATCAGAAAACTTACTCAGCAATTGCTGGTTCCAGACCCCCCAATCCTAGCCTTGTGGTAGATCTGGCACACTTACAGCTTGATGCACACACCCGGCCCACCCCGGAGATTGTATGTACCAAGCTCAACAAGGAGCTTAGTAAGATAACCCCAACTCAGGTCAGTCTAGCCGCAGTATGCTGGACTGCAAAGGGCAACCTGATTGTCACTGGGGCTCCCCCTGCCACTCCTGCCTCCCTCCAAACTGCTGCCCCCCACATCAGCAACATAATCTCTTGAGCTTTCCGAACCCAACTCAAGCTCCCCTCCTCCACTCCTCCTCCACAGACCAGGGCCAATGTGAAGTGGTCCAAAATTTCCATAAATGGTGTCCCCACCAGAGCATCCCCTACCAGAGGTCCATACGACCCAGAAGAGTGCCACACAGCACTCAAAGCACTCAACCCCTCTTACACCTCCCTCACAGTAACACAGAAACCCAGCTGGGTTCGTCCACCAACCTCCTACACCCCAGGTTCCATCTCCTCCCTCTCAGTGGCTTTTGAGGACCCAGATGGCAGCAAACTGAAGATGATGCTAGCAGAGTGGTACATCTATGCATATGGCAATAGAGCCTCTGTCAGAAAGTGGAAGCAACATCAGCAAAAATCCAAAGACAAATCCAAACAGCAAGCTGACCAGCATAACCAAGGCAGCAACAACACCGACGAAGAGGACATCGACATTCAACTCACACCACAGCCAGTTCCGACAACTCCAACCTCCCTAATGCCAGCTACCTTCGACAAACTTGCAGCCCAACACATCCCAGCACCCGACTCCCCCTTCTGTTCTGACCCTCCGCCTCTGCCCCGCAACACCAGGGCCAAAGTCAACACATCAAGATGGGCACGAACATGACAGGTGCCATAAGGAGTGCGTCCGTTAGCACCCCTCCCAAGCAGCACTTGAGGTGTATTATTTCGCGCACCTGCAGCACCGTCCTGATAGTCTTTGGGGGCAGAGTAAATTTTGGGGGCAGAACATGGCAGTGTCATTTCCCATGGACAGTTCATACTTGTAGCACAGCATATCTCTCTATTCTGAAGTCCTACATGGGGTCTACAGTGTTGGACAACCAAAATCGACAAAAAATTTAAATGGTTTATTTTTGTTTAAAACACATAGAAATGATGTCTTTATTTTTTGTAAAAAAAAAAGTTGGCCAACCCTAAATTTGGGGTTAGAGCCTCACAAAGTGCTTAAATCGATTCTTTTCACAATTCTGAACCCAAAGCTGTTCTTTATTATTGCCAAAAGTGGCCAGGAGAGGCTGCAGAAACCATGTGACAAGGAGTCAGAAGACTCACATGATACTGATGCTGTGAGATAAATGAACGCGAGATGTGCACATAAACCTGTTTGAAACACCCCCCAAATACGGTAGAGTACAGAAATAATATACATGAGTGCCAGCACGACATGAGACCCGATGCCCACCTGCCGAGAATCCTCCGAATCCACCTCACAATGGAACCACTCCAACCAACCAATGCATCAGGAGTGTGCACGCTTAGTGACCTGGATAGCTAGCCTTGTGTTGAGATCAAGGTCACCAAAATCGAGGATGAGGACGACTCGTTGGAAGTTGAGGACGAAGATCCAGACGAGTCATCTGATGGGGGTGATCAGTCTGATACTGGCCTAAGAAAAAAGTGGGACCCACATTCAGGATTAAAGCCCTCGAAACGGGATGGCAAGGCATCGGATGGCGAGCTCGACTTCGAGGATGATCTGCCCAGTGGTGCAGCCTTCGGGGTGAGCAATGCAATGATCAGGATGGCCGCCGATCTTGAGGACGCCCGGGATCCTGACTGGCTCCCAGTGGCGGAAAGGAAGAAGCTGGCAGCGAGGAGCAAAGGTGATTAGTCGCGCATCTGGAATTGAGCTACAAAGAGAACTTACCTTGGCATCCAGGAAAGCGAAAACAACCCGCCTTTGGCCCCGACGTGGCCGCAAAGTCGGCGCAATCGCAACAGCGCCAGACGCACTGTCATGCAGTCCAGGATCAGACCAAACTTACCCAGTTCATGTTCACAAAACAACCATGTTCGATCTCAACATCAGCATCTTCATTGCCGGCTTTATCCAGGGCTGTGTCAAGGGCATTGTCCAACGCACCATCCCACGTGGGTTCGAATGCATCATCACAGGCCTTGTCTAGGGCCAGATCGAGGGCGCCATCCATCACGCTCTCCCGTGTGCAGTCGAATGAACCATCGCCGGAGCCGCCTCTTTCGGTGCCTTGTGACTCGCCTTCCCCACGTGAGGCTGAAGGCGAACATGAGAGCAGGTCTGAGAGTGAGGAAGAGAATTCAGAGGAGGAGGAGGAGGATGTGGTGAGATTTCTTGATGAAGATGGATATCAACAAGGACCGAAGGAAGAAATACGCAGGTGGCCAGAGCTGCGAGAACAAATCAAAGCAGACCTGAGGGAAGCACAAAAGAAAGAAATGACACTCACCAAGATCAACCAATTTATGATCCTGCGCAATTTTGCAACGCTCCAGATCAAAGGACTTGGGCGCATAGCCACGAGCGAAGAGATCATGTGGCAGTGGCACGAGGGCGAAGGTGTTCACTTCGCTCGCCGGATTCGGATGCTTGCTCTCCATTATCAGCGATATGAACATCTCCCAGTTGAAAAGTGAGGGGGAGATGGTGGCCGATCACTGATCAACAACGAACACATTCAGAAAGCCGCACGAACGTACCTTACGAGCCTGTCCGCAGGCGAGGTCAAGCCCCAGAAATTCCATTGTGCTCTCAATGAGCAGATCCTTCCTTCGCTCGGGTACATGCTCGACAAGAAACTCTCCGAGTGCACAGCTTGGCGATGGTTGATCAAGCTTGGCTGGCATCGAAAAGTGATGTGGAAGGGTGTTTACATGGATGGGCACGAGAGGGAGGATGTAAGGAACTACTGAAGTCAAGTCTTCCTCCCCTTGATGGAATCACTTGAGGGGCGGATGACTGAGTGGGCTGCTCAGCCTGATGGGGGCGAACTCACGCACGAGGACCCGGAGTTGAGGCCAGGGGAGAAGAGAGTGATCACTGTCTTCCAGGATGAGAGCTCGTTCCATGTGAACGAGTATAGGCAGACTGCCTGGTACACACCGCTGCCTTGATCCAAGAGATTTCCTTTTATCTTGCAGACAAAGGCTCAGGCAAGACGAAGTCAAGCTCATGAAGAAGGGGCGTGGCCGCCTCATCCACATTTCCGACTTTGTCGAAGAGGAGAACGGACAATTAATCATCCGCGATGAGAACAGAGATATCATCAAGGATGCATGATGCATCACTTATTCGGGGAAGGGCAGCAATCCGTGGTGGGATCACACTCAATTACTCACACAGATCGACCGAGCAATAGCGATCTTCGAAGAGGCGCACCCCAATTGCATCGCACTGTTTATATTCGATCAGTCCTCAGCACATGCATTGCTTGGACCGGATGCACTGTGTGTATTTGATATGAATAAATCAAATGGGGGCAGGCAAAGGAAACAAAGAGACACGATCATCCTGCCCGATAACCCCTGTGAGGAGCTCTGTGGTAAGCCGCAAAAGATGACAACCAAGACAGGGGAGGCAAAAGGTCTCAAGCAGACCTTGGAAGAGCGGGGATTTGATCTCCAGGGGATTTGCTATGTGAAGTGCTCCCCAGTCTGTCCGATTGAGAATACTAATTGCTGTATGGCTCGTCTTCTCAGCAAGCAGGGAGACTTTGCCAATCAGGAGTCCCTCCTTGAACAGAAGATCAAGGCTAGGGGGCATATGTGTGTTTTCCTCCCCAAGTTTCACTGTGAACTCAATCCGATTGAGATGGTATGTTTTTTTTATTATATCAAGTGTCATCATGCTCACTACCTTTGTATGTAAGTACTGGGGATGGTGTAAATATCGGTACAGGGACATCTATAAAGCAACATTTGAGGCTGCAAGACGTGCTGTGTGCGAGTGCCTTGATGCATGCCCCGTGGATGTGATCCGTCGGTTTTTCAACCATTCCTGGCAATTCATGGCCGCCTACCAACAAGGTTTGATGGGCAGGGCGGCCGAATGGGCGGTGCAGAAGCAAAAGTCACACCGGAGGGTTGGCCAGCAAGCAATGATGTCGATCAATGCCATAGTTAACTAAAATTAGCTAAAAAAAAGTCCAAATTGACCCTATTTTACGTTGAAAATCTGGACCCAAAAGTTGGCCAACCCAAAATTTTCACGGGCAAGTCCGCAAAGGGCGGATTTGTATGTTTCTCACTTCTCTGAACATGATCCCGACCTTAATTAGTCGTAAAAATATGTAATACAGTCACTAGAAAAATTGTCGATTTTGGCTGTCCAGCACTGTAGTACCCCGAAGCAGACGTTGATAGAAATCAAAAAAAAAAAAAAAAAGCAGACATTTGAGGCCCTCCTGGGGGTCCTTGATGATTTGGGCATCAAGTCATCGTGGCATGTCTCAATTGAAGAACAACTCGCGATTTTCCTTTACACCATTGTCACTGGGCTGACATCAAGGCATGTTGGAGAGCATTTCCAGTGGTCTACAAGCATGATTTCAAAGTAAGTGACTCCTATCTTATTTATCACAGTCTTAATGGGATTTTCAAGGTATTTTAAATGGATCCTCGTAGCCCTTGCAAGCCCCCCATTCTACACCACATACGTGCAACTTCCCAACATCCTTTCTCTCCTCCATCCCAAAATCAAAAACAACCCCAAGCTTTCTCCATTCTTTGATGATGCGTTGGGTGCCATCGATGGTACCTACATCAATTGCTCGCCTTCTGCTGCAGACTGAGATGCAGCAAGGAACTGCAAAGGCATTCTCATGCAGAATTGCCTTGCTGCATGCACCTTCGACCTCCATTTTACTTATATGTTGACTGGTTGGGAGGGTTCCACTGCTGACTTGACACTCTACTACCAATCTTGCACTGTTGACCTTCGTGTGCCCAATGGCAAGTATTACCTGGCTGATGCAGGCTTTGCATTGTCAGATTCGCTTCTTGTTCCATATTGAAGTGTGCGGTACCATCGGTCTGAATGGGGTTGCAGCAGCACTCAGTAAGTGGTTTGGTTTTCTCAGCTTTCTTCCAAGCTTTGATTTCTTTTTCTAGTCCATCCATGCCCGAAGAGTTGTTCAATCACTGCCACTCAATAGCTTGCAACACCATCGAGCACATCTTCAGGGTTCTCAAGTGTCGTTTCTGAATCCTCCATCTCCCCCCCAAGTATGATATAGGCATCCAAGCCTGCATCCCAGCTGCACTCGCAGCCCTTCACAATTTCATTTGCTACCACGATCCCAGTGACATCAATGCATATGGCCAAGCAGATGACCCACAAATAGGGGCTCACGACACTGGTGAACTGGGAACCAGCCCAGTGACACTGAGCAAGAGGGAGCAAGCCACACTCAGGCGAGATAGGATCGCACGGGATATGTGGGCGCAGTATCAGAGTACCCTTCAGGGGCATGCAGCAGGCACCTAGTCATCATTCAGACATTTTTATGTACTCTGTCATCTATTGTCTCAAGAAATTTGATGAAGTTAGGGTTGGGAAAACATCCGTACACACATGCAAACCCTAACTTGCAAATGCTGAAAAGAAATACATATTATTTAAATTATATGATATCACATACATCATGGCTGTCACCTCCTGTCACTCTTGTCACTCCCGGAAAACCCCACAGTCATGTGTTGGGGTTTTGAGTTCAGAATCTGGAATCAGAATCCGTTGCTGTACAGGCCCTTAAGCATCCAAATAACAATGTTGGGGCATCTATGCACCATTTTTGGTGGCTTCCCACCACTACTTCCTCATCATCTGCCATGTCATCAAGATGGCTACAATGGTTGACATGTCCTCTGAGGCCAGTAGAGTGGCCTTTTCCTTTTGATGTGCTGGCCATAAGTGCACGTTGGGCAAGCGGCACTGGCCTGCCTGCCCTAGAACCACACCTTTTGATTGATAACTAGCAATAGATGGGTTAATGTTAGACATAACTAATGCAACATCAATGCTTACTGAATGTTCACCAGCATGCTTCCAATGCTTGGGATACTCTTGGAACCTTCCATGTTCCTCATCATAATCCACTGGTGAGGGATCATTGTTGTTGTTGTCATTGTCACCCTTACCACCAGCACCATTGTCACTATTGCTGTTGGCATCTTGCTGCTCTGCAGCCATAGCATTGGCCTTGTCCTGGCCAAGCCTTCAACTTTGCCCTGGATATCTTCTGGAATACTCACTGACTGAACCCTCTTGGTTTGGGACACCGATTCTTGAACAGCTTCAGAATCCTATAGCATTACCGTTTAGCACCATTAGTGATGCTTCCAGAGCATGGAGAGAAAACTTACTGAGAGTGTAAAGCTCCTGTGGGCTTCTGTGCTCAACCTGAGCCATGTGGTGCATGCAGGCATGACTGACAGTGATAGAGATGGTGACTGGCAACAAGAAGGAGTCTTGTCTAGATGATAACCCCAAACAAGACACCTTCTTGTTGGCTGGTAATGTCTCTAAGAGGGGGGAGGTCCTAGATGTATAATGGAGGCAGATGGTGACAACTGTGGTGATGTCCCTGGTACTACCTCAAAAGATATGTCACACAGGTGAGCCCAATGGCATTGCCTTTATAACTGAAGGAACCAGCCTGTGCTGACAGCAAGCTACCAATCCCTGTCCTGGTTGGTGCAAGTAGATGAGTTGTAGACCTTAGTCTATTACCACAAGGGCAACTCACTTAGTGCACAACAAGTGCACAGTGCACTAGTATAGAGGAAGAGGGGCCTTCAAAGGAAGGGTGCCTCTAAGCTTAGAACTGGGAGAGAGGAGGATATAACATTGAGATTGCAGGAAGGTAACTAAGACAGATCTAGGGTTACAAACTAGTGTTGGGGAAGTTTGATTTGTGCCTGAAACCACATAGTGAAATGAAAGTAAAGATCTTATCCAATTGCTTAGCAAATTTAGGGTCACTACCTCTAAATATAGGAGACTATAACCCTAAATTTGCTAAGCAATTGAATTAGATCTTTACCTTCATTTCACTAAGTGGTTTCAGGCACAAACCAAGCTTCCCCAACACTATTACAAACTACCTAGGGCACTCTTATATACCTAACTAGATGAGGCTATACAAAAGAGTCATATCCTAATAATAGTACATACAACAGCCACATCAATCAAGCCTTGGCATCAAGGGAGTCAGATGGAATCACAAAGAACAAGATGGAATCAAGGAGGCTGCATGTAAGTAAGGTGAGTCAGGGACAAGTCATCAGATGTGAGGCTGTTAACATGAGTTGTATGGGAAAATGGGAGGATAGTATGTGATGGCCAACTCAACCAGGTGAAGTAGGTGAAGCACAATAAGTACAAGCAAGACAAGGTAAAGGAAAAGAGAAAAAAGTTGGGTGTTCATAACAGTATGCCCACCCTAAGGGATTGCTACCACACAATCCAACCTTAGTCAGAGTAATTGGAGAAGGGGTTCCAGTCAATGTCAACTGTACTGCCACGAGCATCATAAGTGGGCTCTGTCATCATGGAGGCCCTCGTGAAATCTGTTGAAGGGCAGTCATTCTGGTAATGAAGGTGGCTGCTTAGGACCTGACAGAAATCCTGGCAGAGATCATGGGGTGAAGTGCAATCGGCTCAACCCTTCTTGGTTTCTTACCACCACCATTTATTTTCTCATGTCTACTGTTTCCACACTGTCGACCTCTACTGGCCCCCTCTCTCCTGAGAAGAAGACTGCAAAGAAGGCTCTCTGGGCTGCTCACAAGGCTGGCTCCACAACCCCCACCACTTCCCTCAGCACTTGCTCCCCCACCACTGCCTCCCTTTCCCCTCCTCTCATGGCTCGCCCTAGGATGGAGGATATGTCTGTTGACCCCTCTGACCCTGCAGAGGCCACTAACGTCCCCTCTGGGGGCTCAAAGTTGGCTGGTGATGCTGGGTTGAGTGCTAAGACTCACCCTTCCCCACCTAGGAGGATGGTGGCGACCCCAGTCAACACCCTTCTTTCCTCTTTCCAGCATTGCTGGTTCCTCAACTGCGACCACCTCCATTCCTCCCTCCTCTCCTGTCAACAGGATGAGAAGGGTGCCATCACTTGGGTCAAGTTCACTCCCCAGTTCCATTCTGCCCTCCTTAGGGCTGCTCTACATGTGTCCCCTTCCAACTGCCTCATTGTGGTTGTGAAGTGGGCACTCTTCACTTATGTGATAGAAGTTCTGGAAGGCCGCGTAAGCCCTGCAACTTTCTTCCATCCTCCCACACCTGCCCCTCGCCCTGCACATGCCCACAAGTCTGGGCCTTCTGCACCCCCTGCCCATGCCTCGACCCCTGCTCTGATCCCTACCACCCTGGTGGTGTCTAAGGGTAAGGGCAAGAAGAAAAGGCAAGAAGGTATGTGGTGCCCCTTCGGTCTCCTCAGGGACACCTCAAGCCAGCCTCCGGGCCCACTCCCATGGCCCCTTCGACCCCCTGTTCTGCACCTGCCAGTACCCCTGTGTCTGGCTCCGGCCCCCTTGCTGCTTTCAAGCAGCAAAGGCTGTTGAGCCTCCAGAACACTCGGACATACTTGCACCTGGCCATGGACCTTGCAGAGCAGCAAGAGTTGGCCTCTTTGGCTGACAGGATGATGCACTTTGGTAGGGCACCGAGCACTTCACCCCCAACTTCTTCTCTGCTGCCCACCCCCCTCCTCCTTCCTTCTGCTTTTCCCCCCAACCTGGCCTGATGGGGCAGGCCAGCCTACTTTACCACCTCCAACTGATCCCCCACCACTCGCACCTGTTCCATCCTTGTCCCCTTTCCTCCCCTTTGGCAGTGCCACATGCACTGTATAGCTGATTTACCCACTTTAAGCTTCACACCCTCTTGGCAATGGTATGGCTTAGTGACTATGACAGCTCCAGACTTCTGTTCTGGGTGCTTAGGGACTGGGTGTAACTGGCCTGGGGTCTAGCCCCTGTTAGTGAGTGGGAACTGGCCCTATTATCTTGATAAGTAGTAGTTTTACAATTGGTCGCTATTGTTCTGTGTCTGTGCCTTATGGCTGTGTATTGTACCAGGTGATACTTGGTAGTATGTTCTGAGATGTTCTAGTAGTTTCCATAGCACCTGAACAGCCTACCTGGGAAGGTGGCTCCTGCGCCTTGAAATGTATATAAGGCAGGCAGCTTGCGCCTAAGACAGGCCAAGTTGATTCTCCTGTCTCTTCTTCTAGACTATCCTATAGTCTGCTCTCTAAGGGGTCTTAGGACGTACTCTAAGGCGGCAACCCTTGACTCTATAAGCCTTCTAAGTTGCTTCAGAGACTTAGCTAAACACTCTATCACTATATTGAGTGACTCTGACACATCCATCCAGCACACGCTACAGTGCTACAAGAAGCAGCGGTGACATTAGAATCAACTTTCTTCTTCACCCTGGCAAGTTTAAGAACAGGTCAGGTGCCTGGACTGGAAACAAAGAGGGCTACCCATGTTAACCCAGATTCAGCCCTTAAAGGAAAACCTAACACACAAGTATTCAAACATCACCCACAAGCAGGACCTGCCTATCTCATCTTTTGTGACAATGAAGAAGGGACAATAAACAAACAAACAAACAAAGTCATCCTCTACAACGACCATTGGTATTACACTGAGTGGGATAACAATGCCCATGCCTTCCAACTAGGAACATTTGCAACAGAAGTAGAAGTGTTTAACGCAGAAGAAGCCACATACCCAGAAGACCCTATGGACGCAGCAATCAGGGCACAACCCATCCCCACAGAACTTAAAGCCAAAGGAAAAGGAATGGCAACCAGTACGATGACAGAAGAGCAACTCGACACTGTATCCTTCAGGGTGCCACCCAAAGGACAAAGCAATATCGATGCTCAACTGAACAGGGCATTCAACCGAGACATGCAAGGAGGAGATCCAAACCCAGGTGACAATGGAGGACCACCAGGAGGAGATCCAGGAGGATTCCCCCCTGCAATACCACAAGCACCAAACCAGCAACCTGTCTTTGTAGGAGGAGACGTCAAAGCTATGGGGAGCCTCCCACAACCGTTCAACGGCAATCAAGAATGAGCAGAAGATTTCATAGAAGAAGTGCAGGCCTACCTCTGTCTTAATAATGACGTTGCAGGATACAACTCTCCCTATAAAAAGGTTGCATTCACCGTCACTCTCCTTAAAGGGCCAACCGTTGCAGAATGGGCAAAAATGGTAGGACAATGGCTAGATGGCCTCACTATGCCACAAGACAACATTGAAGAACTGTGGACCCGATTCCTACAAATATTCCGACAGTGATTCATCGATACAATAAAAGAAGAAAAGGCTCGCCAGAGGCTGGAAAAGCTTGAATACCAACCCCCCCTCATTGATGAGCATATCACCACCTTCCACAAACTAGTCGATAAGGCTGGGTACTCGCTCATGCACCCAGAAACCGTGTACAAGTTCCTCTCTACATTCAAGAAAACACCGTGGATCTTATGCAAGATCATGGACCCAGAAATGCCCAATGGATATTTGGCAGCTGAAGCCAAAGCAAAGAGGGTTGTCAAATCTGCACAAGTGATGGAGAACCTTCTCAGAGACCTCATAAACAAACAACCAGGATTTGCCACGGGAACGCCCCATAACCAAGGGAATAGATACATTCCCCCAGGAGCACAGCAGCAAAGAGGTGCACAACCCCCCTCCTTCAACAACTGGAGAGCACCACATGCAAATCCAAATGTTACCAGCACTACCGCCCCACCGTGGATGAACAACCAGCCTGTCCCAATGGATCTCAGCCGAGGACAAGCCCCTAACAATTGGAGGGGACGAGGCAGAGGGGGATTCGGTGGAAACACAGCTCAAACTCAGTGCAATGCTAACACCAGCAATGCATGCTTCCAATGCGGACAGGAAGGGCACTATGCTCGAAGCTGTCCTGCCAGACAGAACAGATGAAATCCAGGGCCATATGTGAATCTTATTGACTTCGACCCCACAAATGAAGAGCAAATAGAACAAACGGAAGCTAACTCATCTGCATTGCACATAGCACATATCCACGCAGAGCTGAGCAACCTCACAACTGACGAACAGGACGTGATGATTAAAGAGATGGAGACAGCTGAGGGTTTTCAATTCACCTGATCAGGTTGGCACTGATTAGGGCAAGAAGTAGCACAGACGGACCTGTATACATGTCAGCAAGGAAATCAATGACAGTTCGAATGTTTATCCAATCAAGTGCAAAAAGAGCCGAGGTTGTAGCCTTAGTAGATTCGGGTGCAACAGAAAACTTTATGAATCTACAATACGCAAAATGGGCACAACTACCCATCAAACAATTGGAAATGCCTTGACCACTTTACAATGTTGATGGGACTGAAAATAAAAGTGGCACGCTGCAATATTACACGGACCTGGAACTCCAAACCGGGACCCAGCGAACTACGATGAGATTCTTCCTCACTGATCTAGGCGAACACAGGGCAATACTGGGATACCCTTGGTTCTCGGCAACACAACCAAAAATTGATTGGAAACGAGGATGGATCGACTTCTCCCAATTACCAATTGTCACACAAGCACCAAATGCAAGGAAAGCACAATTTATACCACGACAGAGAAATATCCCACGACCCATCAGGACCAACAAGGATCGATACTTCGTAGGGCGAGTCACCTTTCACCCTGAATGATCAACACCAGAAGACTTGTCATCCATCCCTACTGGATACCGTAGGCATGGAAAAGTATTCAGCGAACAAGCATTGCAAAGACTCCCATCCCATACTGTATGGGACCACGCTATCGAATTACTACCGAATGCACCAGCTACCCTACCAGGTTGCCTCCTGCCACTAACTCAAGAAGAAATTGCAGAAACCACACGATTTGTAGGAGAACACCTGAAATGACAAACCATCCAAGTCTCTGACTCCCCTTACTGTGCCAATTTCTTCTACATCAAAAAGAAGGATGGCAAGCTCTGCCTGGTACAAGACTATAGACCTCTCAACAAATACACAAAACGAGATAGGACAGTAGCACCCCTCATCTCCCAGACTATCGATCAACTGGCAGGTTGCACACTGTTCACCAAATTCGATATACGATGGGGATACAACAACATCTGGATCCAAGAAGGAGGCAAGTGGAAGGCAGCCTTCCTAACCCCTGAAGGCCTTTTCGAACCCACCATAATGTTCTTTGGCCTCACAAACTCTCCAGCAACATTCCAAAGGATGATGAACACTATCTTCCATCCAGAAATAGCCCAACAATGGCTATCTGTATATATGGATGACATCCTTATCCACACAAAGAGAGAAGAGGGAGAAACGGAAGAAGAACACCGCAAATGTCACCAACAAAAGGTCCATCAAATCCTAGAACAACTTGAAGAACATGACCTATACCTCAAACCAGAAAAATGTGTCTTCGAACAACCAGAGGTTAAATACCTAGGGGTGATCATAGGTCAAGGTACTATCAAAATGGACCCAAAGAAACTCAAGGGCGTTGCAGACTGCCCACTGCCAACAACACCAACAGAAGTGCACCAATTCCTAGGATTCACAGGCTACTATTGCTACTTCATCCCTAACTATTCAAAAATCGCACGGCCTCTTCTCAACCTAACAAAGAAAGCCACCCCATGGCACTGGGAAGATAGACCAATAAAAGCCTTTGAAGAACTCAAAACCAGGATGTGTGCATCCCCAGTACTAATGCAACCCGACTGGACAAAACCCTTCGTACTTCAAGTCGACGCCTCTGCTTATGGCGTGGGCACCATACTCTTGCAAGAGGGTGATCATACCACACCATCCCTAAACAAACAACACAAACCAATCCTCCACCCCATCGTGTACTACTCAGTAACCTTTACTCCAACCGAGAGAAACTACAACATCTATGACTGAGAACTCCTTGCCATTATCAAAGCCCTACAACACTGGAGACCCTACTTGGGATGGACACAACACCCCTTCCTGATATGCACAGATCATGCCAACCTCCAATACTGGAAGTGTCACCGCCAAGGTATTCGTCCCAGAAAGTTAGGAATGAGTATTGGGGTTCTTGACACTAGGACTCGGAATCATAGGAATGAGGGTTGATTTAGATTAGAGACAAGTACAACTGTGCAGATGGTATAGAGGTCTAAGTCTCTATGATGACCATACTGCCAGCCTGAGAGGTACTCCAGTGCGAGAGAGTACTGAGTTACCGCACGCTGCCTTAGGGAGAGAAAGGCGCTGCCACTCAGAGAGAGAGAAAGGGGCAAAGTCAACTGTATTGCAACAGGAGACTCAACTTGGTGAGTCCCGACGCCGCGGTGGCCTATTTATAGGCATGCGGGAACGCCATTACTAATACATGGGATCCTAGGGTGCAAGACAAGAAAGGAATCGTACGAAACGAAGTAGAAACAGGGGATGCGTAACAAAAAAAAAATGGGGTACTGATAGCTAGGATACATACTACTAGGCTTATCAGTCTGTAATCAATCCGAACCTTATCGCATAAGTCCGAGCTGTAACGTACTAATACAATCACGCGGCACACAAACATCGTACCTGTGACATGACTCCCCCGCTAGTTGTCGAGCCCCTGCGAGAACTGGGGCTTCTTGGTGCGACGCCATCCTGCAGGACGAGTTGCCGGGTAAGGGGTATACCTCCCTTCCAGGTGCCCGACCTTCTGCTGAGTGCGTGCCAAGGCCAACCTACCCTCGCAAGCCTCCCTTTGCATCCTGAGAGTGTCTGCATCGGCTTCCAACTCCTCGATCCTCATACGTACCATGACCTGCTGCTGGGCCAGACCCCTAAGTCGTTCGACTTCGGCAAGGTGACCCCAGTCGAAGAGGGCCTCCACTTCATTACGGAGGATCTGGTAGGAAACGAGGGGTCCGGTGACGGTGCGACGGAACCATGGGGCGAGGGGTTCGGCCGGTTCTTCTGGGGTGGTGTCGTAAGGAGCAAGCAAGTCGACAATGTAAGGGTCTTCGTCCTGGGTGGCGTCTTGGTGCAGCATGGCAACCTTACCATTTGGGAGTCTTTTGACCCAGCAAGGGAACCGGTAGACCCTGTTGCCAATCAGGATCTCCTGAGTGATGTGGCCGTTGTTTTCTTTGTAGCTGGCCGGGGTTTCATCGTACTTGCGATGATAGGAGTGATTTTTGATCTCTAGGGTTTCGATCCTGTCTTTGAACTGGGCGATCTGATGATCGAACTTTTCCTGTCACCCATCGATGGTATTGGCGAGTGCATGGCATATCACGACCAACATGGGGCACGAGAGATTGTCGGCGTGATGAGAGGATAGAACAGTGCGGGTGGTGGATGGGGATAGTTGTCCGGCGGCAACTTTGTCGGGAGATAATGCTGGTCCGTGTTCGCAGAATGGATGGAGGGCGACTTGTGGTGGGTGGAGGGCACACTTGGTGTGAGGTGGTACAGGGATGGGTGCAGGGGAAGAAAGAGCAGACCTGAAGGCTTCCTTCTCTCGTTGCTCGCGAAAGCGAGCCAATGCCTCTTGGGAGGCGGCGACCTTGTCTTGTTGTTCAATTTTGAACTGGGTGAGGGCCTGTTCAACATCGGGCTGAAGGTCGTCGACCAACACAACTTCTTGTCGGTCGAAGGATTTGTCAGTTCCATCGCTGGAGTGAGCGGATGGAGTGGGGGAGACGCCACGGGTTTGGGAGACAGTAGGGGAGAGAGCGCAGATGCTGGACATGTTGTTGGTCGATCTTTTGGAAGAGTAGAGAGGGCGAGTGTGAACAAGGGATTCTGAAGTTTTGCCAGAGAAATTTCAAGCCTTTTTATAGCTGAAAGGGGGTGTCATCGATGGTATGCCTTGACTAATTGAGGGGCGTAAACTTGAGTGGCAGACTCCCAAGTGTTATTGCTTTCAGGGTATCCTTTCCACTTGATAAGGTATTGGAGTGTTCACAATCGTCCATAACGTTGGTGGCTTCTTATCTGCTCCACTTCGTATTCTTCTTCGTTATCAATCAACTCCGGGGGTGGCCTCGTGTAGTTGGGGCCGTGGGAGGCCATTTCGATGTATGGGGTAAGGAGTGATGCGTGGAATATGTTATGGATGTTCCAACTGGCAGGGAGCACAAGTTGGTAGACAATTGGAGAGATTACTTCGGTGATTGTGAAAGGTCCATATCTTTTGGGCAAGAGTTTGGATTTCTGATGGGGGAATCGAAGGTTCTTTCTGTCCAGCCAGACTTTGGTATGTTTCTGAAACAGGGGTTCCGTGATCGGAGAGGTTCTAGCCGCTTGATTGATCATTTTAGTGGCTAACTGTTGTCCTTTCTGTAACGCCGTCAGTCGTTCTTCTACAAATTGATTAGTTCCTGATATCATGTGGTCCGGTAACAAGCACGCTTCATGACCAAATAAGATTTGATTCGGTGTTTGTTTCAGGGTGCTATTCATCCGGTTATTGTGAACTGCCATTGCAAGAGATAGCCAATTGCTCCATTCTTCTGGATGGTCAGATGTGATTGTCCTCAAGTATTGTTCGATCCATTGGTTTTTCCGTTCGGAAAGACCATCGGTTTGTGGGTGGAAGGCAGTGGAAATGTTTTGCGAGATCCCTAGCTTCTTAGTGAGTTCCTTAGCAAAGCTAGACGTGGATCGTGGGTCTTGGTCACTGATAATCCTAGAGGGGAGTCCGAACCATGGGAACAGATGTTCCAAATATAGCAAAGCTACGCCAGGACCAGTGATTTTTGTCGAGCAGGGCAAGAAGATAGCAGCACATGAGCATCTGTGATTGACTATCGTGAGAATAGCATCATGCCCCTTGTGAGGGGGTAGCCCGGTGATCAGATCCATTGCGATTTGTTCAAAGGGGCGTGTCATGGGCGTAGTGTCGATTTTGAATAAGGGGACGGATTTCTTGTGGGTCAGGTTCTTGTTTTGTTGACAGGTTGCGCATCCCTTGATGTATTCTTCGATCTATTGCCTCATGTGAGGCCATGTGTAGTTCTTTTGGATTTGTCTGATTGTTTCATCGCGTCCTGGATGACCAGCTGATGGATCATCATAATAGAGGCGCATCAGAAGTTTCTTGATTCTCTCGTTATCTTCTGGGATCGGAAGTTTGGGGTTTTCTCGAAGGTCAGCTGCTCAACAACGTGTTGGCAGGAATATAACCATGTTTTGGTTATTGTCTTGTCTGTGATCCTGTCCTGGGGGTCTAGACAGTGCGTCAGCTGCTACATTATCTTTTCTGGGGATGTACTCGATGATGTAGTCGTAATCCAATAGGTCCGTGTGCCATCTTGCTGTTCGATGATTGAGGTTTCAAGGAGACTTCCAGTATTGTAAGTTTGCATGGTCGGTTTGGATGATGAAGGGTTCTTGGGTCCACCCTAGGTATTGTCTCCAGTGGGCAAGGGCTTTCATGATGGCTAGTAATTCTCTTTCGTAAATGTCATAGTTTCTTTCTGCTGTAGTAAAAGTGGCTGAGTAGTATGCGATAGGATGGAGAGCTGGTTTTTCGCGTTTTTGAAGTGAGGGTGACTCGTTTTCTCCCTCTTGCAAGAGTATGGCTCCCATGCCATATGCTGATGCATCACATTGGAGGTAGAAGCGTTTCGAGAAGTCTGGTTGATGAAGTACAGGGGCTCTTGACATCTGATTTTTTAATTGTTCAAAAGCTTCTTGCTGGTTCTTTCCCCAATGCCAGGTGGCTGCCTTCTTTGTCAAGTCTAATAGTGGCCGAGCTATTTTGGAATACCCTTGGATAAAGTATCGGTAGTAACCCGTAAACCCTAGGAATTTGCATATTTCTGTGGGGGTTGTGGGAGCTGGGTAGTTTTTGACCAATTCTATTTTCTTCAGGTCCATTTTCACTTTTCCTTTGCCTATGACCACTCCTAGATATTCGATTTCATTGCGTTCGAATTCGCATTTCTCTGGTTTGAGATAGAGATCATGTTGTTCTAGTTGGTCAAGCACCAAATGGACGTATTGCTCGTGATGTTTTTGATGTTGCTCTTCGGTTTCTCCTTCTCTCCTTTTGGTATGGATTAGGATATTGTCCATGTATACCAATAGCCATTGTTGTGCTAATTCGGGGCGGAAGATTGTGTTCATCATTCGTTGAAAGGTAGCAGGGGAATTTGTGAGTCCAAAGAACATAACCGTCGGTTCGAATAATCCTTCCAGGGTTAGGAAAGCGGCTTTCCATTCATCTCCCTCTTTGATCCGGATGTTATTATATCCCCATTGTATATCAAACTTTGTGAATAGGGTGCATCCGCTAAGTCGATCGATTGTCTGGGAAATAAGAGGGGAGACATTTCGGTCCTTCTTTGTCCATTTATTCACCGGTCAGTAGTCTTGTACAGGACATAGTTTGCCATCTTTCTTCCTGATATAGAAGAAATTGGCACAATAAGGTCCTACACCTGGTTGGATAGTACCTTGTTTGAGATGTTCGGCTACGAACTTGTAGGTTTCCTTTATCTCTTCTTGAGTGAGGGGTAGAAGGTGACTGGGTAGAGTGGCTGGTGCTCCAGGAAGCAGTTCGATTGCATGATCCCATACTGTGTGCTGAGGTAACCTTTGCGACGCTTGTTCACTGAAGACTCTCGCATGTCGATGGTATTTGGTGGGGATTCTTGACAAGTCTACGTCTTCTTCTACACCAGTATGGATGGTTACTCGACCGATATAGTATTGGTCCCGATGGATAGGTCAGGGTCGATTGATCTGCCGTGGTAGGAATCGGGCTTTTGCTGCATCAGGGGCTCGCAGAACGATAGGAAGTTGGGAGGAATCAATCCATCCTCTAGCCCAATCAATCTTTGGTTGCATCGCAGCAAACCAGGGATAGCCTAAGATGGCTTTGTGTTCTCCTAGATCGGTGAGGAAGAATCTCATGTTGATCCTTCGACTCCCTGTTTGGACTGATAGATCGGTGTAGTGTTATAATTCTCCACTTTTGTTTTCCGTGCCATCCACATTATACAAGGGTCGTGGATCTTTCAGTTGCTTAATAGGAAGTCGCAAGGACTGGGCATATTGTAGGTTAAAGAAATTTTCTGTAGCTCCTGAGTCGACTAGAGCTATAGTCTCGGCTCTTTTCGTGGCAGAATGTATAAAGGCTCTCAAAGTCATGGATTTCCGAGCAGACATGTATACAGGTGCGTCACTATTCTGCCTAATCAGTGCCGATCTGATCAGGCGGTGGAAAAATCCTCAGCTACTCCCATTTTTCCAGCCATTGTCATCTTTTCTTCATTTGAGAGACTGTTCAGCTCCGAATAAATACGGTTAACATGGTTGTCTTGTTCTGTAGCTGTAGCTTCAGAAGGCGCATATGAACTCGGGGAGGATCGGAATGAAGCAGGAGTGGGTGCATGGGAGCTAGGAGCATAAGAAGATGTCGCATATGAGGATGGTTTGTATTGAGACAAGGGTTCTTTGGCAAATCCATCAAAATCAACTAGGTTTGCGTATTGGCATTGCTGTCATTTTTGAGGGCAGCTTCTAGTGTAGTGTCCTACTTGCCCACAGTTGAAGCAAGCATTGTTTGAGTTGTTGCTAGGGGTTGAAGCAACATTATTGCTGTAGCCTCCTCGACTATTGCCTCTAAAGTTTCCACAGAAATTTCCTCGGTAGTTTCCTCGGCTGCGACCTCCTCGGCCTCCTTGAGTTCGCCCAATATCCATAGGCACTCCTCGATAGTCTTTCATCCATTGAGGGGCCGTACTAGTATTGAACTGGGATGATTAGGGTGGAGCTGGAGGTCGCCAATTTCCCGTGTAGTTACGCCCAGGGGCCCGGTAGTTATTCTGATTCCAGAAGTTGAGAGATTGGCAGGGACGTGGTCCAAGGGGTTGATTTGTAAACCTGGTGGTGGCTTTCTGCAGAATTGCATCCACTGCTTGTTTCGTTTTAATGATTTGGGTGATTTTCTCCTTTGCTTCGGTGTAGGTATCTGGCTTTACTGGATCGCAAGTTTTATGGAGAAACCATTCCGGGAGTCTTCGTAATAGGATCTGCAGTGTTTCAGGGTGTTGGATATTGAACCCTGCCTTCTCGACTAGGTCTTCGAACTGACCAAAGAAAAGATTTGGCTTCTTGAAATCTAGATCCAGTTTGTTTAGCAGAGAAAGGGCTTCTTCAGCCTCTGTAGAGTCAGCAAATCGTTTGAGAAAGATTTCGACAAATCGTGTCCAGATGGTGGGGTAGTTGTTGGTCGCAGGGTTGAGGGTGTCTAGCCATTCACCTATGGTTTTCGCCCAAGTAGATATCTTGGGTCCTTTCATGAACATGAGGGTGAATGCGATTTTCTTCATGGGAGAATCATATCCGGCTACATCGCTGTTGACTCGCAGGTAGGCTTTTACTTCTTCTATGAAGTTCTTGGCCTGTCGAGGATCTCCATAGAACATCTGGGGAAGTTGCCCCATAGCTTTTACATCCGCAGCTTGGGGAACTGGAACGAATGCTTGAGGTCCGGGTTGACCTCCTCCTGGACCTCCTGGTCCTCCAGGTGGATTGCCTCCAGGATTTCCTCCATTTCCTCCGCTGGACCCTCCAGGTGGATTTCCTCCTGGGTTAAGATGTTGCTCCAATCCTCTAAGGAGAGCTCGTTGTGCTCGTGCACTGGCAATATCTGATATTGCAGCATCGTGCTCGGACGACACTGCCACTTGTGTTTCAGTTCGGGTGGACATTTGTGATAATTGAGTGGTAATGCCTCGAGGAATGGGTTGGTTTCGATCGATGGGTGGTTCTTCAATAGAGGCTACGCTTTCTGATTCTCGTTCCGGGTCTTGGTAGTCTTGGAACATGCTTTCTTCTGGTGGGAGTTTTGCCTCTCTGTACTGTTCAGTGATTGCTTGGACGGCTTCTGCAGTATCGTTGTATTGTTCGACTTCGTTTGCATTGGGTCCGATTACCCAAAGATCTCGTGTACTGGGGGAGGGTTCAATCCACCTCCATGATCCGTTGACGTATGCAACTGCTCTGCTTTGTCGATTGAAATGTCCTTCTCTGTTGTCTGCAAAGAAGTTGAACGCTTTGCCCTTCTTGGGTTGATGTCTGAAGACTTGTTGATTCGGTATTGCTCTGAGGGCTTCTTCTTGTGTGAGATGTGTGGGCTCTGTAGTTTGCCCTGCCCCTTTTCCTTTGCTTGAGGACGCCATGATGAAGTAACAAAGTTGAGTCTAATGTCACCGCCAAGGTATTTGTCCCAGAAAGTTAGGAACGAGTATTGGGGTTCTTGACACTAGGACTCGGAATCGTAGGAATGAGGGTTGATTTGGATTAGAGACGAGTACAGTGCTGGACAAGCAAAGTCAACAAATTTGCTAACTCCTGAAAAATAAATTTTTACAAAAAACTAAGATCGGGATCATGGTCAGGAGGGCTGAAAACATACAAAAACACCCTTTGCGGACTTTCCTGTGTAAATTTTAATGTGGCCAATTTTTTGGGTCCGATTTTTTGACATAAAACATGCCCCTTTGGGGGTTTTCTCTAATTTCCATGGCCTCCAGTAGGGAGGAGCAAGGGTTTTTGTAATAACTCCTTGGTGTTTTGTCCCCTAACCAATATTTATTTACTTTATTTATACCTTTTCCTTGCCCTCACGTCATCAGGTGTGTCGCCGATGTACTGTTGTTTACCCACATGTCGGACAGCTCCCTGGATCCAGTCAGTCACAGCTGGTCACCTCAATTCTGGGTTTGTTGCTCCAAAAAACTTGGGATTGAAAGCTATGAATAGCTACCTTCACCCCACATTTAAATTATTTTATTAGCTCTTTGTGTTGAGCATAGGCATTGTGTCCGGGATTGTGTCCAGGCTATCCGACATGTGGGTAAACGACAGTATCAGTCTCACATGATCAAGTGCTTTTCCTTCTGTTTTGTACTGTTATGGGCATGTAGGCCAAATAAAGGCAAACTCAAACATTCGAACTTCGAAATCGAACTCATCAACTCAAGTCGTCACCCTGGCCCCTGACCATAATGCAAACACAAAAACACAGATGCAAATGGCACCAACATGAACACGAATGCAAATACATTCAAATACAAATGCGAATGCCACCAACCCAATGCGAACAGCACAAACACAAATGCAAATGCATGCAAGTCCAAATGCAAACACAATCGCTGCCAACCCAACATAAATGCGAGTGCAAGCACAAATCCAAATGCAAGTCCAAACGCCACCGATGCAAACACAATGCAAGTGCAAGACCAAACGCAGATCCAAATGTGAACACGAACGATGCCAAAGTCAGTGCCAATAAGGCTAACAAGATAGTACTATCATATACATTAGCTCCTGCACTCAAAGGATCCTGCAATTGCAGATCTTTTTAGATGCAGGAGCTGATGCTCTTATAATGTGTACAGTACTAGTGGGAGATAGTGGGTTTACCCGTGCTCCTCCCTCGGGCCCTAACAGTGGTTTCCTGGACTGTGGGAACCAGCTTTGATGTTGTGCTGGCACTCATGTATCTCTCCCTGCCATGTATGAATGTACTGTACTCTTTATTTACTTGAAATTTTTTTTTTTGCACTTATCTTTGGACATTGTGAGCAAAAACGCTGCGGGCTAAGGTGTCATGTGGGGTTTGCTGGCCCCTGTCATATGGTTTCTGCAACCTCTCCTGGATCTTTTTAATGATTTCAGAGAATGACATTAAGTTCAGAATAGCAAAGATAATCGATTTGCACGCTTTTCAAGGGGTTAGACCCAACTTTAGGGTTGGCCAATTTTTTATTTTTGTGAAAAATGAAAACATCATTTCTGTGCATTTTGAGCAAAAATAAAACACCTATATTTTTTTGTTGAGTTTGCTTGTCCAGCACTGTACAACTGTGCAGATGGTATAGAGGTCTAAGTCTCTATGATGACCGTACTGCCAGCCTGAGAGGTACTCCAGTGCGAGAGAGTACTGAGTTACCGCACGCTGCCTTAGGGAGAGAAAGGCGCTGCCACTCAGAGAGAGAGAAAGGGGCAAAGTCAACTGTATTGCAACAGGAGACTCAACTTGGTGAGTCCCGACGCCGCGGTGGCCTATTTATAGGCATGCAGGAACGCCACTACTAATACATGGGATCCTAGGGCGCAAGACAAGAAAGGAATCGTACGAAACAAAGTAGAAACAGGGGACGTGTAACAAAAAGAAAATGGGGTACTGATAGCTAGGATACGTACTACTAGGCTTATCAGTCCGTAATCAATCCGAACCTTATCGCATAAGTCCGAGCCGTAACGTACTAATACAATCACGTGGCACACGAACATCGTACCTGTGACAGGAAGTCCGCATGTAACCTAAACCGCAGACAAGCCAGATGGCAAGCAGAACTCCAGCTATATGACTATGAAATAGAACACATCCTGGGAAAGACCAACACAGCAGCAGATGCATTATTGCAACCTCTGGGAACAGACAAAGGAGATAACAACAACCAAAACCTAGTCATGATCCCACCACACAGATGTCACACTGTCACCACACAGAGAATGACAATGCTACCTATCCCAGAAGATGCCGAAAACCTAAAAAGGTCACTAATGCTACTCTACCATGACCACCCAGGAGCAGGACACCCAGGAAGGGACGAGACACTACAACTAACACAACAGCATTACTCCTGGATGGGTATGAAAGAATGGATAGCAAACTATATAAAAGGATGCACCACCTGCCAACAAAGTAAACCCCAAACTCACAAGAAAAGGACGCCCCTTTATCGCATAGGAACTGAGCCCGACACCAAACCATTCCAACACGTTGCTATGGACCTCATAACCGGACTACTGTTGCATAAGGGACAAGATGCAATACTTACTATTGTAGACCACAGATGCTCGAGGGCAGCTGTTTTCCTCTCATGCTCAACTACCATAACCGGGCCAGGAATCGCACAACTCTATATGGAACATGTATACCGATGGTTCGGACTCCCTACAAAGGTCATCAGCAACAGAGACCCACGGTTCACCTCCCATTTCAGCAAAGCACTGGCCAAAGGACTTGGGATCCAACAAAATATTTCAACGGCCTTCCACCCACAAACTGATGGATTAACAGAATGCAAAAATCAATGGATTGAGGGATATCTATGTATAGTCACAACATCCCATCCAGAACACTGGAGTGAATGGCTACCACTAGCCACAGCAGTCCACAACAATAGAAGGAACACCACAATGGGCTTATCACCCAATCAGATCCTTCTAGGACACAAGGCAACACTAATCCCTGCTCTTCTCACCCCTTCCAACAATATGACAGCAGAAGAAAGACTCCGTCACCTAAAAGAGTATAGGGCAACAGCCATCACTAGCCTCATGGAAACAGCAGAAAAGCCTGGACTGCTGCCATCACAATATCACAAGGGTGATAAGGTCTGGCTAGAAGCAAAACACTTACGGCTGCAACATCAGGCGACCAAACTCAACCCAAAACGGTATGGACCATTCATCATCAAACAAGAGATATCACTGGTAGCTTACAAACTCTGGATCCCCATGACATGGCACATCCACAACGTGTTCCATGCATCACTCTTATTGCCCTATCACAAAACAACCGCCCATGGACCTAACTTCACCCGACCCCCACCTGACCTTATCAATGGAGAAGAGGAATATGAGGTGGAGCAGATAAGGAGCCACTGACGTCATGGACAGTCCAGGACACTCCAATACCTTGTGAAATGGAAGGGATACCCCAAAAGCGACAACATGTGGGAACCAGCTGACCAAGTCCACATGCCACTCCTTATAAAACAATACCACCGAAAGCGCCTGAATGAAGAGATAAAAGCCATTGGCTTTCGGCAGCCAGAAAACATCAGCTTCCCCAACTGCATCCCACTACCGTTCCAATGCTGGCCTCATCCTCTACCAATCCAAATGCCTTCACATCCATCCACTATGAACCACCGACTGAATCTGACTGGTTCTCTGTGGCAGACCCTGAATTCCTCGCTCCCTGACACCCCAACACCCCAGAAACCCGTCGTAAGAAAGAAGAGGCTGCTCACAAGAAGATCCACTGGTATGACTGCACGCTACTCATTTGCCCCATCCACAACTCCTTCCTGCAAACTAAACCCCAGAAGAAGCGTAAAGTCAACACCAATGCCATCTCCCATGCAACCCTCCACTTCACTGCCTGTGACCACGTCTACTGCCCCATCCACGACAAAATCTAAGCCATGTCTTCCAACACATCCAATGACAGCTCCAACCACATGGTCATCGAGTCCAGTCAGTCCCCCGCACCTATTCCCATCCGCCCTTGTGCCGGCTCCAGTGCCAACCCTATTGACCTTGAAATTGAGGACCTGGCTGCACCGACCATTCACTCTCTCACCTCTGACACTGGCGACCGAATTGATCTGCAAACCCTCACCACCTCCTGCCTGTTGCCCAACACTGCCCTTGCAGCCCTCCAGGGCAACAAGTGGAACGAAGAACGGACCATCGCCATCGTGGCAGGGTTGGTCAATACCCTCAACGCCCGCAACGCCCAGCACAAAGACAGGGTTGAGGTTCTGGAAGCCAGCCTCAAATCCTGCGACGCCCAGTTGGAGCACTACCGAGATATCTACGACATGTGCCCCGATGGATACGAGGCAGCTGACGACAGAGTTCCCCAGATACAGGTACCCATCGGCTCAGGGTTCTATTGTCCTGCCAAATGGGTCAAGCAACTCGAGAACGGCCATGTGGCCATGTTCCACGACAGACAAGGACCGGCTGACACTCCTTTCATTGCTGACATATATGCCCCCTCCGACTACCCCAATGACGAAGATACCGAACTTGAACCCCTCAAGCCCTGGTTCTGCCACGTACTGGCAGGCAGCAGCAGTGCTTATCAAGTCCTACCCACGGAGGTGGAGAAGCAGTGGGAGTGGGGATATAAGGCAGAAGTTGAGAGGTATCGCCGGCTCGATGGTGAGTGCCACAAGATGCTCGACCACATCGAGCTCCTGCATTGCAATCTCGAGGCACGCACCGAGAAGAAGCACCTCTGCGAGAGTTGCTTGGTAGCAAGCCGCATCTAGGACAAGGTCAGTGTCCTCCGCAACTGTTTCCAGCCATACCCCAGCGGCTGTGTCAAGTTCCGCTCCATGTGGAAAACCACCAAAAAGCCGTACATGAAGGGTAAAGGCCACACCCTCAGCGAGGACGTCTGAGGTCTAGAAGGGGTGTGGTGTAACTGGCCTGGGGTCTAGCCCCTGTTAGTGAGTGGGAACCGGCCCTATTGTCTTGATAAGTAGTAGTTTTATGATTGGTCACTATTGTTCTGTGTCTGTGCCTTATGGCTGTGTATTGTACCAGGTGATACTTGGTAGTACGTTCCGAGATGTTCTAGTAGTTTCCATAGCACCTGACCAGCCTACCTGGGAAGGTGGCTCCCACACCTTGAAATGTATATAAGGCAGGCAGCTTGTGCCTAAGACAGGCCAAGTTGATTCTCCTGTCTCTTCTTCTAGACTATCCTATAGTCTGCTCTCTAAGGGGTCTTAGGACGTACTCTAAGGCGGCAACCCTTGACTCTATAAGCCTTCTAAGTTGCTTCAGAGACTTAGCTAAACACTCTATCACTATATTGAGTGACTCTGACACATCCATCCAGCACATGCTACAGTGCTACAAGAAGTGGCGGTGACACTGGGTTTGGGTTAGATTATGTACAGGATCATTGCAGGTCACCTTTACATGCCTTGATTGGCAGCACTCCTTTAGATATAACCCATTCCTTACTGGAACTTACTAACTGTGATATTATACCTGCATTATGCGGCAGGTTGTGTAGATGACACTAAGTAGTAGTAGTGTAGAGTGTACTTAGCTAGTTTTGCACATAATTATCCTTCACCAAAAAAAAAAAAAAAAAAAAAAAAAAAAAGTGCAACCAGCTGACCAATGTCCCCGACTGGTGCACCAGGTACAGCAGTTGTTGCCACTGCATGCAGGGAGGCCTTCGCAGTGAAACCCAAGGCACTGCATACAGGAAGAGTATTTGGCACATCAGCAGGTGAAGAAGTCAGGGGCACCTAGGGTGGTGGTAAACTGCCCATCTGGAGGGCCCTGGCTAGTGGTGATAGGTGGGATACAACATGCCTGGTTAGAGGTGAGGGTGGTGGCAGCAGTAGATGACCCATCAGAGGATGGGGATGGCTGCATGGTGACAGCGTGGACTTGGGTGTGAAGTGGGGTGGGGGAGTGGGGTTGGGTGTGGGCAATAGCTTCTTCTTCTGCTACAGGCACAAACTGGATGACCTGGGTGACAAGGTGACTGGGGGCTCAAGTGTTAGCCAGATACCTGGAAGTGGTGGTGAGCTGGTGCTTGAGGATCTGCTCACACATAAAAAGGCAAGTGTGCTCGGCCTGTAAAGCCACAAGGGCATTCGTGGTCATTCAAAGCCTTCATACATCCACTGCCAGCCCTGGGTCAGCAAGCTGCATGAGGGTGCAATCGATGAGGCGGCAGCTGGCATGGGTAGGATGGAGAATGGAGAGGTGGTCGTCGCAAAAGTTGTGGTTGTTTTGAAAGTTGGGTGTAGGGTAGGGACAAGCCCTGAGCTGGCGACAGTATACCCTACCTCAGTACCCTTCTGTACCCTCAATCCAGGTCTCATTGCCATCGATGATGGTCCTGGTCCAGCATGCAATGTGCATCTTGTGCGGCCTGGTCTCATATATAACTGGGTAGGCCTGAGGGTCAGCAGGGTTATACTCACTCCAACCCTTGGCCCAGAGCCTCAGCTGCAGCCTGGTCTCATCAGTGGGTCGATCTCCCACTGAGGCATCCTCAGCAGCTCCTTAAACACCTCTGGCATTGCCCACTGTTGATAGTTGATTATCTCTGGCCACTCCACCAGAGGCTCATCCTTCTTTGGCTGCTGTGATCTGCATGGCATCCTCCTCTTCTTCCTCGACTGTTGCAGGTGCTGGCCCTCCGATGCACTCAAGGAGAGTTCAAACATGAATGGTGTCACAGGTATGATATTCGTGTGCCACATGATTGTATTAGTATGTTACGGCTCAGACTCATGCGATAAGGTTCGGATTGACTACGGACTGATAAGCCTAGTAGTACGTATCCTAGCTATCAGTACCCCATTTTCTTTTTGTTACGCGTCCCCCATTTCTACCTCGTTTCGTACGATTCCTTTCTTGTCTTGCGCCCTAGGATCCCATGTATTAGTAGTGGCGTTCCCGCATGCCTATAAATAGGCTACCGCGGTGTCGGGACTCACCAAGTTGAGTCTCCTGTTGCAATACAGTTGACTTTGCCCCCTTTTCCTCTCTCTGAGTGGCAGCACCTTTCTCTCCCTAAGGCAGCGTGCGGTAACTCAGTACTCTTTCACACTGGAGTATCTCTTAGGCTGGCAGTACGGTCATCATAGAGACTTAGGCCTCTATACCATCTGCACAGTTGTACTCGTTTCTAATCCAAATCAACCCTCATTCCTACGATTCCGAGTCCTAGTGTCAAGAACCCCAATACTCATTCCTAACTTTCCGGGACGAATACCTTGGCGGTGACAAATGGTGGGGGATTCGGGTCAGGCAGTGATGGCCTCAAGTTGTTCACAGTGTAAGTGGAACAGTTCCTTGACTGGTAATATGGGGGCAAGGAAGGGGGTGAGGTCGTTCTTGGTGGTGAGGAGGTGTTGGTAAAGCAGACCCTGCCTCTCAGCAGGTTCCATCTCCCAGTAGTCAGGAGGGGAGCTGCAACACCTGATGGCATGACAGGAGGCCTCTGCCTTGTCTGTAAGGGTATGGGGGTACTCACCAACAGCCTTATAGTATGCCTCGGCAGCATGGCACATCTTCCAGATAAAGGTGATGTGTTCTGCAGAGTGGCAAGCAGGGTCAACAGCACTGCTTGCAACTTGATACTCACTGCTATCCAGAGGCTCAATGCCTTCTGCATTTGGGTGTGGATTGATGCAAGCTCTGTTTGGTGACATCGGGGAAGTGGTTGAGACTGAGATGGGTGACTGCTGTGGTGCTGATGATGTGTTGGGGATAGCATCGATGTTGACAACAAAGAGGTGAGGGGTGGACATAGATGAGTGGTTAAGACAGGGATGAAGGGGAGTGGGAGAAGTTGTTGCTGGAGTCTCTGCATCGACTTCTAGGGTTTTTATAACTTTCTGACCCTGAGTTTGAGCTCTGCTTGAACTCCCTTCTTTCCTTGAGGTCTTTTGGCCAGGGGTTGTTGATGGATCCTTTTTTGATGCATGATACTCGGCTATGAGGTCTGGAGTGTGGATATCAGAATCAGATGCCCAAGAATCATGTGCTGGTGAGTAGCCCTTCCATCTGATGAGATACTGCTGTTTTCATTGATAGGTCTGTTCTCTGAGGATCTTTTCAACTTCCCATTCTTGTTCTCCTTCAATGACATCAGGTGGTGGTTCCAGGAAGTCCTCCCCATGGGCTCCAGTTTCTTTGTAAGGTGTGAGAAGAGAGGTGTGGAAGGTTGAGTGTATCTGCCAAGTGTCTGGGAGCTCTAATTGATATGCAATGTCATAAATTTTTGCAGCTACCCTGAAGGGTCCATACTGCTTTGGTGACAATTTCTGTGTTTCATATGGTATTTTGAGGTTCATTCCTTCTAACCAGACTTTATCCCCTTCTTGATATGGTTTGAACTTTATTGGTCCCTTGATAAGCTGGTCTTGTGCTTTACTCATCACTTCTTGGGTGGCAATCCTTGCTTCCTTGATCTGTGTCAATTGGTCTGTGATGCTCAGGAGTTGTACTGCCCTAGTTGGTTGATGGGCCAATGGCGTATATCTGAGGAGTAGGTTGTAGGGCATTTGCTTAGTTGTACTTGATGGCCACAAGTTCTGAGTGTATTGTGCCATTGGCAGCCAGGTAGCCCATTGATTCTGTTGATTTCTGCAGTAGAACTGAAGATATTGTTCCAAGCTCTGATTGGTCCATTCACTTTGTCCATCAGTTTGAGGGTGATATGCCATGCTAATGTTTTGCTGAATCCCAAGGAGATGGCAGAGCTCCTTGGTGAACACTGATGTGAAGTGTGGGTCCCTGTCTGATATCACTTTCTGGGGAATGCCATAGTGTGGGAACACATGTTTTGCGTAGAGTGCTGCTGTTCCAATCATGTCAATGGTCTCGTTACAGGGGATGAAGAGTAAGGCTTTGCTACAATTGTGGTCAGTGATGGTCAGGATGCTATCAAAGCCTTGGGATGAAGGAAGTTTGACAATGAAATTGAGTGCAATGGTTTGGAATGGTAGTGCATTTGGGGTAGGCATGATAGGTGATATCTGACTCAGTAGTGTTGCAGCAGCCCAGTAGCCAGAGCTGAGCCAAAGCCAAGCTGCAATGAGCTGGCCCATTTCCATATCAGGCAGAGCCGAGCCATAGGTTCTTCATTCACTGAGCCAGGTCGAGCCAAGCCAGTCAAAACACTGGCTTTCTCCTTATTTGATTCTAGCTCAGCTCAAAAGCAGCTAACTCAGCCGCTGTGATGGGGCTTGTGCATGTTATTCAACCAGCACAAACCCAGCACAACGAAGAGTGAAGCAACCCTATCCTCTCCTCAATGTCTTTCACTGCTCTACCACCTTCCATTGTTTGCAATGGGATGTTTCCCTTTTACTTGGCATTCGAAGTACTTCGAGAGTCATTCAACTTCGGTTCTTGTGCCAATTGGGACTGAGCGTGACTGCTTTGTGTGTGTCTCCTGGTATGTTTTCCTGTCCTCCTTTTGTTTTACTGATATATAATTTACTTTTAGACATTTCAGCTTTGAACAAAGGTCATTGCTCCCTTCATGGCATGACCATGATCCCTTCACATTTGAAAAGTCCATCCTCAGTTCTTTCATCCTGCATCATCCCTCTCTTGCCCCTGCCCCTCTTTCATTCGTTTCTTGTTCCCTGGGATATGTACATGCATGTTACTGCATGTTTTCCCCTCATAGCTACCATTTTCGATGTACTTTAACTAAACCCTTTGACTTCTGGCATATACAATCAAAGTTTGCCTTGCCAATATAATTGGCTGCTCAAGCACTGCTCTCTTTATTGTGGTCATAAGTTTAGAGCGTGGGGCTGATCACATCAATGTATCGGTGTGATGCATGCCAGTGAGCCCACAGAGCTGCTCAATGTGCTGATACAGCACCTCTTGGCCACGTGTCCTTCCTGGGAGTGCATAGACTCAATGCCCTTGTCAGCCAGCATGCCAAGCCAACTCTGCCACAAAAAGTTCACATACACTATGTCTTGTGTGAAAAAGTCGTTCTGATACACGGAAACTACAACAAATTTGGTCTTTAAGTGTCCTACATCAACCTTCCCATCTAAGAAACTAAAAATATGACAGGAGGGGTCGGAAACCGATAAAACCGACCTAAGGTCGGTCCTTGCATTTTCTCTGGGGTTGGGGCATGTGATTCGAGTAAGGAGACGATGTGTAACTGGAAGAACAAAGTCTAAACAAGTTACAAACAACATTCTTCAGTATTAGTTACGCATCCAGAATTCAAAATGCAGTTTACTCACACCCAGTCACCGAGGACAAGCACGTGGTCTGCACTGGTGCAGACATGGACAGGGGCAGGTTCCTTGTTGTGCTGGTTGGTCATGCACTGTGAAAGGATCGAATGAAGGTATTCATAGTCCAGTTTCTCATCGAAGTTAAGCGATTGGACATGTGTGATGAAGTCGCAGAAGATTGTGGGTAAGCCTTTGCACAGCTTTCCCATCAGGATAGATAATTTCTTGCTAAGAATTGTTTCTGACCGTTTGCCAGGACTGCCGCCCCAAGGTAAGCTGCCGCAGGTTGAATAGATGATGGTATAGGCAAGAGATTCCAGGTCATCACATCGTGACTGGGTAAATCCTTGCTGGCTGTTAATGGACATGAACGGAAGAGTACCGACAGTCAAGCGGTCCTTGGTGTGTGGGATATGAACATAAGTGGCGGGATTGCAGAATTGCTGTGCCAAACCAAAGTCGATGAGGAAGACGTTGGGGGAATGGTCACCAACTCGGATCATAAAGTTTGCTGGCTTGATGTCATGATGGGTGTAGTGTCGCACATATAGCGATGCAATTGCTGAGAGCTGGATGTGAGAATTCAGCATGGTCCTGCGTTGTATATATCAAATGCACCATCTGGGAGGCGTACAAGAAAATCCTTGTAGAGTCGAGCCATTGCTCGCTGATCAAATTGCCAAGTGAGGTTCCAAGATACTCTAGGACAATAATCTCATGTATGCCTTCTTTGCCATACCAGAGAACTTGAGAGATGCCTGCACTACCAGAGATTGTCTTATACATGCTGTGCTTGTAGCTGAGCCCCAAAGTTGAACTTCCTGCATGCCCTATTTTCAGAGCAACATCATTCCCAGTCAGAATATCTTTCCCTAGAAAGACCCTCCCTAGGACAGTCAGCAAGATGGGTCGAACCTGAGCTTGGCTTACTGGATACACCTGAACCAAGCAGTCTTCCTACTCTGTATTGGCCATTGACGCACACAAAATCAGGTTTAACAGAAATAGTTCGTTCCTGGGAGAAGAGTTGTGGGTTTTTGGCGGCCATGGTGGTCACCAACGTTGAGTGAAGAAAGATAAAAAAAAGATCACCAGCCACATTTGTGTTTTGAAAACATTGAAAATAACTCTGATGTTGAATTTATGTTACACATCCCTCACGTCTGATGCACACAGAAATACAGTATCATTGTTACATGACAAAGTCCTCAATGTTAGGTATGACAATTACATATACGACAAGTCCGAGACGCTGGCCACACAGACACATCATTTTTGAGTAGTGCTAGAGTCCTCTCCATCTGCTTCATTCTCAAGAAAGTCCTTCAAAATAGCGTCCATCGGAGCATCGGGATTATCAGGATCCTCTATGAGAAGATTGCCAAGGAGGTCATTATCTGGGATTAATGTGTCGCACATGGCCAATTCTGGTGTCGCCCATCCTTCCATGAAATTGAGACGTTTCTTCTTGAGCAAGAACTTGAGTAATTGGAGGGCCTCCATGAGCACTGGGCTCACTCAGTTTTGTTTTGCAGTGTCTGTCTCCTTCACCGACGAGAAGACGCATTTGCAAGGCATGAATGTGGCCTGGATGGGAAGATAGTCCATGGCAATGGCGTAAAGTGTCAGAAATTCTGTCTTATTGGCCTATCAGGGAGTGAGTCATCATATGATCCAAAAACATGGATCTTATGTTACCGGCCTCTGGGAACGGGTCTACCGTTGTACTGGTGTAAGTTCAGGAACCGGCCTCATGTTTGCCTCATGTATGATATTAGGGTACTGTCGTGTCTGCCTTGTGTTTGCCTTGCATTTGAGTCATGTACTTGTGTTCCTTATGGCTGTGCACCTCATGGAGACCTTGTGTTGGTTGCTTAGTAAGATGTCCTGAAGTAGTATATAAGCTACGCCTTGCTGTCTTTACGACGGCAAGTTGAGTCTCCTGTCTATCAGGTTACCAATATACTTCTCTTCATCTATACTGTGGGTGGCTATAGGATTCACTCCTATCTAGCAGGAACCCTTACCAGGCAAAGTCTTGGACGACACTTCAGAGTCGTCTCTCTCATCCTCATTATCGACACAGTGCGACTCAAACACTATCTAGCAGTTAGACTATCTCTTCGAACTTAATCTATTGTCAACTGCATTGCATGGCAGTGACATCTTACCTCCCAGAACCACAAGATATCCATCTTGGCAGAAGAGAGTTCACCTAATGCATACTTCCAGTATTCTGCATCCACTGTGAACACCTGAGACAGGGAATTCCTTTCGGGTACCAGATGTTTGAGTTGATATCGTGTTGGTTTCTCATCATCTTCTTTATTGTTGAGTGGAGCAAGGGGGGCAGGGTCATCCACTGTCATCACTGGCATGGACGAGCTCTGACCGTGATACTGGCACATCTGTACAAAGAAACATTCGAGATATACAACACAATCATAGATTGTACTTACAAGGTTCAAAATCATCTCCTTTGACCTCTGGATATAGCACTGCTCCCATTCCTTTTCGATCCACAACAGGCAATTGGCAGGGTTAAGAACTGAAGGTCCAAGTTGGCAAATTAGAGTGATGATATCGAGTTGGAGACTTACACATGGTGACGACATATGCTGCTGTGTCATCCATTTGAATATAGTACTTTGTGGCCCAGTGCATGCCAATATCTGTCCAGAACCTGAGAATCTCATGTGTAACCAGCCTGGGGTCTAGCCCCTGTTAGCGAGTGGGAACCAGCCCTATTGTCTTAATAAGTAGTAGTTCTCTGATTGGCCATTATTGTCTTGTGTGTGTGCCTTATGGCTGTGTACTGTACCAGGTGATACTTGGTAGTACATTTCAGTATGTTCTAGTAGTTTCTGTAGCACCTGACCAGCCTATCTGGGAAGGTGGCTCCCATGCCTTGAAATGTATATAAGGCAGGCAGCTTGCGCCTTAGATGGGCCAAGTTGATTCTCCTGTCTCTTCTTCTGGACTATCCTATAGTCTCATCTCTAAGGGGTTCTAGGATGTACTCTAGAGCGGTAACCCTTGACTCTACAAGCCTTCTAAGTCGCTTCAAAGACTTAGCTAAACACTTGATCACTACAAGTGACTCTGACACATCTATCCAGCACATGTTACAGTGCTACCAGACATGGCAGTGACATCATGCATTTCTCCAAGCCTTTCCAGGTCTGTCATGAACATCTCAAAATGAGAGATCGCATGTGATAAGACTGGTGTGGATTCAGACAACATGGCTTGTTGAAAATGGTGAGGGATCTTTGCTGCGATAAGCAATCATCTTGCAGCCCTCGTCACATGACAAACTCACCTTCAAGACAGTTTCCAACCCTTCTAGGATTTCCCAGTCGAGCTCCGATAACTTGCAGTGCGAAAATTCAGACAACTCGGTCTCAAGAAACAGATCAACAGCCTATACCAAGTATTCTGTTAGTCATCAGTCCAGTTGCAGTCCTCGAGCCCAACTTACTGGTTGGAGCCGTCTTAGACGTCGCAGTAGCAAATAAACAGAATCCCACCTCGTTTTCACATCCACCAGAGGTTCTAGGAGTGGGACTTTGATTAATGTACGTTGGGAGTCGGCACGCTTGAACCAGCCACGGTCATTGCTGTCTTGGATAAGCGTACAAAAGGATGTCCTGTGTTCATCCGAAGAACGTAAAAGACAAACAACTCTTTTCGCATGTTTGAGCGGGTCGTGTTTGATGCCTTCAACCCATGACTTGAACTTGGAGCCAGCTAGTTTGTTGTAGCCATCAGGAAGATACTGCTCCTCAACTTCTTCATCAAAGTTGCCATCATCCGATACATCGGAGTCGTTGTGTTGGTCGATTGTTGAGCTGTCATCAAAAGAAATGTTGAGCCCACCGAGATATGATTTGGAAGTAGAAGTGACGGAAGCAATGATATGAGATGAGCAAATATTGATGATGTGTGCATAACATCGGATGCGATTATCCCGATGGTCGAAGCTGACGAAGTCAGATATCTTGTGTCGTTTGGCCAGACAAGACTGAAGCTCTTTCATGGCCACCGCATTGTTCTCAGCGTTGTCCAGCGTGAAGTGGCCAATCTGAAGCGAAAGTTGACGATGCGAGCACAAAGTATATAGGGAATAAATACCTTGACTGTAACATTAGCCTGATCGAGAAGATGTAGGATTGTTTTCGCAATGTTGATACCTGTATGAATCTGCTTGAGGCAATAAAAGCCAATAAGTGCAGCTTTCAGCAAAAGTCATCCGCTTGACTTGTCGAGGGAGATCCAATGTGCGGTGAGTGCCAAAAACCCCACCTTTTTCCCATCTGACCAGATATCTGATGTGAAACTGATTTTCCCACAAGAATCCTATTGATCAAAGTTAGTAGAGAGGGAAGGCAGAACACACAAACTCACAGAAAGCTTGACTTTCAACCTTTCAAACGATTCCTTCCAGAGATGAATGGTGGCTTCCCTCACCTTGTTGCAGTGAGGGATGTCGGCATCGACCATGTCCTTGCAGAGGACCAAAAGCAACTGTCGAAACTCAGGACATTCTACAACATGAATCGGCTAAATATGTGTGAGAGTGCGAAAGAGCAAGTGATCGTTGGGACTTACCTGATCATCTGCAACGACAAAACGGATAAGATATTGTAAAAAGACTGCCAGTAGGGAAATGCATGGGTTTGCAGTACCTGGACGGGTTGCGGGTACGGGTACCTACGGGTACAGGTCCGGGTCACAGTTTGCTAACCTGTGGACCCATCACTCAACCCACAGCTAAACTGATAAAGAAAAGAAAGTATATATTAATATATGAATAGCTAATTATTACATGCTTAAAAGTAAGTATGACAAACAAAGAGCTGGGGCGAGCCCAGCTAGAGTTCAAAACGGGGTCTTAATGGGGGGGTTTATATACCCCCAGGCCCGCGCACGGACCATTTGGCCTTGTGTGTAGCCGCCGCATCTCGTTTCCTTGAGTGCCTACGTGTTATTTACCTATATTTGTACTCGGTTTGTTTACATGACTCGCATCTCAACTTGGAACCATGCAACACTTCTTGGACTTGACACGCGACAACAGGACGTAACGAACGGTGCAATGACGCGCAACAAATGGCACGACAACGGGGTGCATAGCGGCGTGACAATGGCGCGTATAATGGTGCGACAACGGGACCCGATCAACCGTGCGACAACGGGGCCCAATCAACCGCGCAAGGACATGCAACGAATGGCGTGACAACGGGGCAAGAACAGTATGACAACGGGGCCCAATCAACCGTGCGAGGACATGCAACGAATCGTGCAACAACGGGGCAAGAACGGTGCGACAACAGGGTCCAATCAACTGCGTGAAGACACACAGCGAACAGCGCGACAACGGCGCCCAATCAACTGCGCGACAACATGCAACGAACGGTGTGACAACAGCTCGCGACGACACACAACAAACGGCAAACATAGTGGCATAGTGAGGCGACAACGGCGCATATAATGGTGCGACGACGGGGTGCAACAAACAGGGCTAGGGTTACTTAGATGTAGTATATTAACTTCAACATCAGTAGTTTCAAGCACATGTAACTACCATATTGTGTGTCGCATCAATGCAACAAAATGTCACTTTTTTTTTGAGGACCCTTGAGCGATACCCGTACCTGCGTGACCTGCAATGGTCGACCCGCGGGTTTGCGGGTAAGGGTACCTGTGGGTATGGGTATGGGTTGAGTCCCATGTACCCACGGGTTACCCATGCAGATGCCTAACATCTACATCCATGGGGACAACCTTGTTGCTGGGCTGTGATTGTCTCTGGTTGGGGTATTTCTTGACATTGAGTGCTGCTGCCCATCATTGCTGTGTGGGGGTGAGCTTATATCCCCTCAAATTCCTGGTTTTAAGCTGGCGGACTTGATGCTCTCTGGCTTCTCACTGCCAGTCCTCCATTATAACAGGTTTTGTGGTGTAGTTGTTGATAATAGTTTCTTTGAGCTGCTGGTTCAGCCCATCCTTGAACATTTCAATTGTTTCTCACTCTGTGGCACTGAACCCTGCTATTTTTGTGAGGGTGTTGAAAGTTGCAATATAGGAGTTGAGATCTCCTCCTATCATGTGGAGCTTTCTAAGTTTTTTGAAAGCATCCTGTTGTTCAGCGAGGTCGGTAAAAGCATTATCGAAATTGGTTTTGAATTCCCTCCAGAGGCATTCATCAGAGGGGTCTATTCCTTGAACAAGGACTTTGTGCTCCAGTTCCTTGAGCTGTTCATTGACCCAGGCATTGATGTTGGGTCCCATGATATAGGAGAGAGCTACTCCTACATGTTGCTTAGGTATGGCCATTTGTTCTTTATTTTTGTTGGCCATCCTGTAGACCTTGAAGCAGTGCATCCAATTTTTGGCTTTGGATTGTTTACCATCAAAGATTGGTAGGTTGGCTCCTCCAAGGGAACCATTCAAATAGGTTACAGTTCTTTCAACTGTTTGTGTATTCTGCTGTTGTCCCTGAGGGTCTGACATATTGGTGGCTACTGGGTTTATATTGATGGGAATTTCTTGTCCTTCGATCGCTGCTTGCTCGATGGCAAGGGTAATAGTGGGTACTGGTAGAGCAGTATCTTCCTGAAGAGGGCTAGATCCTTGAAGGGTTACTACATGGTGTAATCCTCTGGATACAAATTCTTTGTAGGGCTGAGCAGATGAGGTTGACATCTGCTCCTGTGGATCAGGTGTGGGTGTGGGTTTGTAGTCCTTGTGTCTGAGGTTATGTCTTCCAAGTCTGAGTCTTTGTCCTTTGTGGGTTTGTAACTCATTCTTGTCTTGTTTTACAATATACCAGAAGGAGCCTCTGTCGCTCTGGATGTATTCAATTTGGGCTTCATGATAGATGCCTGAGTTGCCTCTGAGGATTGCAAAATATTCTGCTTTTATGGTTGGAGTGGCTTGTTTCCAATATGCTCCACTGAGTTTGTTGTCATCAATAGGACCACGTTTTTCTGGCCAATTGGTGATATATTGTGGGAGGTCTGGTAGTTGTCTCTGGGGAACGATGGATGGTGCCCTTGGGCTATTGCTGATGTAGGGGATCTGGATTATCTGGTATTGGTCCAGGATGTCAAGTAATGCTTCAAGCCTGCCAGTGGTGTGCTGTGGTGCAGACCTGTCTTATATAAAGCTCCTGTGGGCTCCTGTGCTCAACCTGAGCCATGTGGTGCATGCAGGCACGACTGACAGTGATAGAGATGGTGACTGGCAACAAGAAGGAGTCTTGTCTAGATGATAACCCCAAACAAGACACCTTCTTGTTGGCTGGTAATGTCTTTAAGAGGGGGGAGGTCCTAGATGTATAACAGAGGTGGATGGTGACAACTGTGGTGATGTCCCTGGTACTACCTCAAAAGGTATGTCACGCACGTGAGCCTGATGGCATTGCCTTTATAACGGAAGGAACTGGCCTGTGCTGATGGCAAGCTACCAACCCCTGTCCTGGTTGGTGCAAGTAGATGAGTTGTAGACCTTAGTCTATTGCTGCAAGGGCAACTCACTTAGTGCACAACAAGTGCACTAGTATAGAGGAAGAGGGGCCTTCAAAGGAAGGGTGCCTCTAAGCTTAGAACTGGGAGAGAGAAGGATACAACATTGAGATTGCAGAAAGGTAACTAAGACTGGTCTAGGGTTACAAACTACCTAGGGTGCTCTTATATACCTAACTAGATAAGGCTGTACAAAAGAGTCATATCCTAATAATAGTACATACAACAGCCACATCAATCAAGCCTTGGCATCAAGGGAGTCAGATGGAATCACAAAGAACAAGATGGAATCAAGGAGGCTGTGCATAAGTAAGGTGAGTCAGGGACGAGTCATCAGAAGCAAGGCTGTTAACATGAGTTATATGGGAAAACAGGAGGATAGTATATGACAGCCAACTTGACCAGGTGAAGTAAGTGAAGCACAATAAGTACAAGCAAGACAAGGTAAAGGAAAAGAGAAAAAAGTTGGGCATTCATAACAGAGAGCACCATTATGCAGTGCTTCTGCTTTCCCTGAACTGACACTGGAGTCTCAGAGTGTGGGGCAGTTTCATCGGTTTCATTAACCACCAAAAGTTTGTTTCAAAAGGTGTCAATAGTAGTCCAGATGGACACTTTTTTGTGCTGTTGATTGCACTTCTGGGTGCCAGGGTCAGTGGGGTCTTTGCTTGCCGAGTTATCATGAGGATGTGGCACCTCGTCCAAATCCTCTCCCTCATTCCTGGATTCCATGGCTCCAGCATCTGTATCAGCACCTGACAGAATCTTGGGCTTAGATGATGAACCCTTGCCACATCCCTGCTTTGTGGGGGTCTTCGCAGCTGTCTGGGCCCTTGACACCTTCAGGGACCCCAATGGCTTTGACTTCCTCCTTGGCAGTGCACAAGGCATCTTTTCCAAGGACTGTGCTTGCAACATTGTGTTCTCCATTGATACAATGTCCTGCAAGCCATCCTCCTTTTCCTTGGCCTTGGTGGCTTTTGTTGCTTTTGCCTCCATGTTCCACTGTCCTTTGGACCTCTCATCAAGTGCCTGTGGTGCCTTAGAAGCAGATTGACAAGACCAAAGTTCCATAACAAGACAAAAGAGGGAAATGGGCTGGATAGTGGCAAAGGGTGTGGATGACAACTAGGATCTTCAAGTTTTGCAACATATGATGAACACATTGAATGGACATGTGACTGTCACACTGACTGTGTGACAGTGAGTTTTGCTTGCTCTTTGCATGTGAGCCCAGAGCTCCCAGCAAAAAGTCACTCAAATCAGATGAAGTCAGATTGAACTAGATAGAGTGAAATCAAAGGACCAATCTGATTTCATCTTGGTTTAAAACCAAACTGTCCTTTGATAATCATTGAATAGCATCATGCATGACCAAATCAGATCAGACTGGGATCAAAGGAGATAAAATCATTTTATTTCATTTGATATTACTTGTCACCGCCAAGGTATTTGTCCCTGAAAGTTAGGAACGAGTATTGGGGTACGCAACACTAGAACTCGGAAACGCAAGAATGGGGGTTGATTAGGGGTTGAGACGAGCACGACTGTGCAGATGGTATAGAGACCTAAGTCTCTATGATGACCATACTGCCAGCCTAAGAGGTATTCCAGGATGAAAGAGTACTGAGTTACTGCACGCTGCCTTAGAGAGAGAAAGGTGCTGCCACTCAGAGAAAAGGGAAAAAGGGCGAAGTCAACTGTATTGCGACAGGAGACTCAACTTGGTGAGTCCCGACATTGCGATGGCCTATTTATAGGCAGGCAGGAACGCCACTACTAGTACAAGGGATCCTCAGGCGCAAGACAAGAAAGGAATTGTAAGAAACAAGGCAGAAATGGGGGACACGTAACAAAAATGAAACAGGGTACTGATAGCTAGGATATGTACTACTAGGCTTATCAGTCCACGATCAATCCAAACCTTATCATACTAGTCCAAGTCGTAACATACAAATACAATCACGCGGCATACGAACACTGTACCTGTGACATGACCCTCCTGCTAGTTGTCGAGCCCCTGCGAGAACCTGGGCTTCTTGATGGTGTGACACCACCCAGCAGGACGAGTTGGCAGGTAGGGACTATATCTCCCTTCCAGGTGCCCGACCTTCTGCTGCATTCGAGCCAGGCAGAGCCTACCTTTGCACACCTCTTGCTGTAGGCAGATGGCATCGGCATCCTGCTCCAACTCCTCGATACGATTGCAGATAGTAAGTTGTTGTTGGGCGAGGGAACGGAGATGTTCCACCTCCGCAAGGTGTCCCCAGTCGAATAGGGCAGCGACTTCGTCCTGCAAGACTTGATAGATAGTGGGGGAGCCGGTGACTGTGCGTCGGAACCATGGCACAAGGGGTTCAGCAGGTTCCTCGATTGTGCTGTCGTATGGGGCGAGGAGGTCGACAATGTAAGGGTCGTTGTCCTGATTGGCGTCTTCATGACACATGGCCACCTTACCATTGGGTAGCCTCTTGACCCATCGGGCGAACTGATAGACCCCATTACCGATGGGGATCTCCTGTGTGATATGTCCGTTGTTCTCCTCGAACCCCTTGGGAGCCTCATCGTACTTGCGCTTGTACGAGGCATTCTCCATTTCCAAGTCCTCGATGTGGACCTTGAACTTACCCAGCTGTTCGTCGAAGAGTCCTTGTCGAGCGTCGACGGTGTTGGCCAGTGCTTTGCATATGGCGATGAGCATGGGTCGGGATAGGTTGTCGGCGTGGTGGGACGAAAGGACATTGCGAGTGGTGGAGGGAGAGATTCACCCGACGGCGACTTCGTCTGGGGAGAGGGCAGGCCCATGCTCACAAAAGGGGTGGATTGCAATTTGAGGGGGATGAAGTGCACACTCGGTGCAAGGGGGAACTGGAATGGGAGCAGGGGACGAAAGAGCTGACCGGAATTCTTCCGCTTGTTGCTCGCAGACGCAAGCGAGAGCCTGTTGGGATGCCGCAACTTTGGCATCTTGTTCGATTTTGAACTGTTCAAGAGCCTTGTGAACGTTGGGCTCGAGGTCATCCACCAATACAACTTCTCGCGGGTCGACTGAGGAGTCGGTCCTGTCGCTGGAGTGAGCGGAGGGGGTAGGAGAGACGTCGCAGGTTTGAGAGACAGTGGGAGATGGGGCTTGAATTCCGGACATGTTTGATTCGAAGTAGAGGTGGTAGCAGTAGTGAGAGGCTGGTAGATGTGGGGATGGAGTTTGGCTAGTGAAACTTCGAGCCTTTTTATAGCCGAGAGGGGGTGTTGTCGATGATAGTTTTTGATTAGCTGAGGGGTGTGAACCTGAGTGGCAGGTTCCCAGGTATTGTCACTTTCGGGGTATCCTTTCCACTTGATAAGATATTGGAGCGTTTGCGACTGTCCATGACATCGGTGGCTCCTTATCTGTTCTACTTCGTATTCTTCTTCGTTATCAATAAGTTCTGGGGGTGGCCTCGTGTAGTTAGGACCGTGAGAGGCCGTCTCGACATAAGGGGTAAGGAGGGACGCATGGAAGATGTTATGAATGTTCCAACTGGCAGGGAGCGCAAGCCTGTAGACAATCGGGGAGATCACTTCAATGATCTCAAAGGGTCCGTATCTCTTGGGTAGAAGCTTTGATTTCTGATGAGGGAACCGGAGGTTTTTGCCATCGAGCCAGACCTTTGTGTGTTTCGGAAACAGGGGTGTTGTGATCGGTGAGGTCCTTGCTGCTTGATTGATGTAACACTTCCTACGCGAGCGAAGCTCAAGCATAGAAAATGTCAGTGGGGGTGAGACTAAGACCTCAAGGGCTCACACAACATAACCAGCTCAATCTTGGTTTATTGTGAAGTCACATAGAGGTGTAAGTAAGTCTGCCCCTCCGAAGTGAGGGGCATGCACTTTATATACATTTGAATCTATCTACTTTGGTGCTTACCCGAAAAGAACCCTTTTTCCCTCTTTATTTGATCAGTGATCGGAGCTCATTGGCACTGAGACATGTGCCTATTAGATCCATGTGAGCAATCTCTCATGTGATTGTAGGGGCCCATTTTCGGGCGCCTTACAATTGATCAGCTTGGCAGCTGATTGTTGCCCCTTTTGTAGTGCCGTTAATCGTTCTTCTACAAATTGGTTAGATCCGGGGATCATATGGTCCGGTAGTAGGCGTGCTTTGTGACCAAATAGAATTTGATTGGGTGTTTGTTTCAGGGTGCTGTTCATCCGATTGTTGTGGACAGCTGTAGCTAGTGATAACCAATCGCTCCATTCCTCTGGGTGGTTAGATGTGATTGTCCTTAGGTACTGTTCAATCCATTGATTCTTCTGTTCTGAAAGTCCATCAGTTTGTGGGTGAAAGGCTGTCGAGATGTTCTGCAAGATTCCTAGCTTTTTAGTAAGTTTCTTAGCAAAGCTGGAGGTGAATCGAGGGTTGCGATCACTGATGATCTGAGAAGGGAGCCCAAACCACAGGAACAGATGTTCCAGATATAGCGAGGCTATGCCGGGACCAGTGATCTTTGTCGAACAGGGTAAGAAGATAGCAGTGTGTGAACACCTGTGATCAACTATCGTGAGGATGGCATTGTGTCCCTTGTGAGGAGGTAGTCCGGTGATCAGATCCATTGCAATTTGTTCAAAGGGGCGTGTCATGGGCGTAGTATCAATCTTGAACAAGGGTACGGACTTCTTGTGGGTCAAGTTCTTGTTTTGTTGACAGGTTGCACATCCCTTGACGTATTCTTCGATCCATTGTCGCATATGAGGCCATGTGTAGTTCTTTTGGACTTGTCTGATTGTTTCATCCTGTCCTGGATGACCTGCTGATGGGTCGTCGTGGTAGAGGCGCATCAGTAGTTTCTTGATTCTATTGTCATCTTCTGGAATTGGAAGTTTGGGGTTTTCTCGAAGATCAGCCACTCTACAACGTGTAGGGGGGAATATGACCACGTTTTGATTATCATCTTGCCCGTGATCTTGTCCTGGGGGTCTAGACAATGCATCAGCTGCTATGTTATCTTTTCCAGGGATGTACTCAATGATGTAGTCATAGTCTAGAAGGTCAGCATGCCATCTAGCTGTTCGGCGGTTGAGATTGCAAGGTGATTTCCAATATTGTAGATTGGCGTGGTCTGTTTGAATGATGAAGGGTTCTTGTGTCCAGCCAAGGTATCGCCTCCAGTGTGCTAGGGCTTTCATAATGGCCAGTAATTCCCTCTCATAGATGTCGTAGTTTTGTTCTGCTGATGTGAATGTGGCTGAGTAGTATGCAATGGGTGAAGGGCTGGTTTTTCGTGTTTTTGAAGTGAGGGTGACTCGTTTTCTCCCTCTTGTGAGAGTATGGCTCCCATGCCATATGCTGATGCATCGCACTGAAGATAGAAGCGTTTTGAAAAGTCTGGTTGATGAAGTACAGGAGCTTTTGACATTTGATTCTTCAACTTTTCAAATGCTTGTTGTTGGTCTTTTCCCCAATGCCATGTGGCTGCTTTTTTTGTCAAATCTAGGAGTGGTCAGGCAATTTTAGAGTATCCCTGAATGAAGTATCGATAATAGCCAGTGAACCCGAGGAATTTGCGTATTTCGGTGGGGGTTGTGGGAGCGGGATAGTTTTTAACTGACTCGATTTTCTTGGGATCCATTTTGACCTTTCCTTTGCCAATGACTGCTCCTAGGTATTCGATTTTGTCATGTTCGAACTCGCATTTCTCTGGCTTGAGATATAGATCATGCTGTTCTAGTCGGTCTAATACCAGATGGACGTATTGTTCATGGTGTTTTCGATGTTGTTCCTCGGTTTCTCCTTCTCTTCATTTCGTGTGAACTAGGATATCATCCATGTACACTGATAGCCACTGTTGTGCTAATTCAGGACGGAAGATAGTATTCATCATTCGTTGGAAGGTGGCGGGGGAATAGGTGAGTCCAAAGAACATGACTGTAGGTTTGAATAGGCCTTCGGGGGTTAAGAAAGCAGCCTTCCATTCATCTCCCTCTTTGATTCGAATATTATTGTAACCCCATCGTATATCGAACTTTGTGAACAGGGTACATCCACTGAGTCGATCAATTGTTTGGGAAATGAGGGGAGAGACATTTTGGTCTTTCTTCGTCCATTTGTTCACCGGTCGGTAGTCCTGTATGGGGCGTAGTTTACCATCTTTCTTCCTAATATAGAAGAAATTGGCGCAGTAAGGTCCTACACCTGGTTGGATGGTACCTCGTTTGAGATGTTCTGCCACAAACTTGTAGGTTTCTTTTATCTCCTCTTGAGTGAGGGGTAGGAGACGTCCTGGTAGAGTGGCTGGAGCCCCAGGGAGTAGCTCAATCGTGTGATCCCAAATAGTGTGTTGGGGTAGCCTTTGTGACGCTTGTTCACTAAAGACCCTTGCGTGTCGATGGTATTTGGCGGGAATTCTTGATAGATCTACATCTTCTTCTACGCCAGTGTGGATAGTCACTCGACCTATGTAGTATTGATTGCGATGGATGGGCCTGGGTCGATTGATTTGTCGTGGTAAAAATCGGGCTTTTGCTGCATCAGGGGCTCGTAGGACAATGGGAAGTTGGGAGGAGTCAATCCACCCTCTAGCCCAGTCAATTTTTGGTTGCATTGCGGCAAACCATGGGTAGCCCAGAATGGCCTTGTGTTCTCCCAAATCGGTGAGGAAAAACCTCATGTTTATTCATCAACTCCCGGTTTGAACTGATAAATCGGTGTAATGTCACAGTACTCCGCTTTTGTTTTCTGTGCCATCTACGTTATATAATGGCCTGGGGTTGCTAAGTTGTTTGATAGGGAGTTGAAGGGACTGTGCATATTGGAGATTAAAGAAGTTTTCAGTAGCCCCTGAGTCGACCAGGGCTATAGTCTCGGCTCTTTTCGTGGCAGAATGTACAAAGGCTCGTAGAGTCATAGATTTCCGAGCAGATATATATACAGGTGTGTCACTATTCTGCCTAATCAGTGCCGATTTGATTAGGCAGTGGAAAAATCCTCAGCTACTCCCATTTTCCCAGCCATTGACATCTTTTCCTCGTTCGTCAGACTATTCAATTCCGAGTAGATGCAGTTGACGCGATCATCTTGTTCAGTGGCAGTGGCCTCTGAAGGCACGTAAGAGGTTGGGGTAGATCAGAATGAGGGAGTGGGTGCATAAGAACTGGGAGCATAAGATGACATGGTGTAAGAAGATGGTTCATATTGGGATACTGGTTCTTCGGCAAAGCCATCAAAACTGACTAGGTTCGCATACTGACGTTGTTGTCATTTTTGAGGGCAGTTCCTAGCATAGTGTCCGACTTGTCCACAGTTGAAGCATGCATTGTTAGAGTTATTGTTTGGTGTGGACGCGATGTTATTGCTATAACCTCCACGGCTATTGCCTCTGAAGTTTCCACGGAAGTTTCCTCGATTATTTCCTCGGCCACGACCTCCTCGGCCTCCTTGGGTTCGTCCAATGTCCATAGGCACTCCTCGGTAGTCTTTCATCCATTGAGGGGCCGTGCTAGTATTAAACTGGGACGATTGGGGCGGAGCCGGGGGTCGCCAGTTTCCTGTGTAGCCACGCCCAGGGGTTCGATAGTTGTTTTGGTTCCACAGTGTGAAGGATTGGCGAGGGCGTGACCCAAATGGTTGGTTTGTGAAACCTGTTGTAGCCTTTTGTAAGATCACATCCACAGCTTGTTTAGTTTTGATGATCTGGGTGATCTTCTCTTTGGCCTCTGTATAGGTATCCGGTTTCACTGGGTCGCAAGTTTTGTGAAGGAACCATTCGGGGAGTCTTCTCAACAGGATTTGTAACGTTTCTGGATGTTGGATGCTGAACCCTGCCTTCTCCACCAAATCCTCGAATTGACCGAAGAAGAGGTTCGGTTTCTTGAAGTCTAGGTCCAATTTGTTCAACAGGGAAAGGGCCTCTTCTGCTTCTGTGGAGTCGGCAAATCGTTCAAGGAAAATCTCGACAAATTGTGTCCAGATAGCAGGATAGTTATCAGTGGCAGGGTTAAGGGTGTCAAGCCATTCGCCTATGGTTTTCGTCCATGTAGATATTTCAGGCCCTTTCATGAGAGTAAGGGTGAATGCAATTTTCTTCATAGGGGAGTCATATCCTGCTACGTCGCTATTGACTTGTAGATAGGCTTTTACTTCTTCAATGAAGTTCTTGGCTTGTCGAGGGTCCCCATAGAACATTTGAGGGAGTTGCCCCATGGCCTTTATGTCGGCAGCTTGGGGAACTGGAATGAATGCTTGAGGTCCAGGTTGGCCTCCTCCTGGTCCTCCTGGTCCTCCTGGTGGGCCGCTTCCAGGGTTCCCTCCATTTCCTCTGCCAGATCCTCCAGGTGGATTTCCTCCCAGGTTAAGACATTGCTCCAATCCTCTAAGGAGAGCTCATTGTGCTCGCACACTGGCAATGTCCAATATTGCGGCATCGTGCTCGGACGATACTGCTACTTGTGTTTCGGTTCGAGTAGACATTTGGGATATTTGAGTAGTGATGCCACGAGGAATAGGTTGGTTGCGATTGATAGGTGGTTCTTCAATGGAGGCTATGCTTTCTGATTCTGGTTCAGGATCCTGATATTCCTGAAATATGCTTTCCTCTGGCGGGAGCTTTGCCTCTTTGTATTGTTCGGTAATGGCTTCGACTGCTTCTGCTGTGTCGTTGTATTGCTCGACTTTGTTTGCGTTGGGTCTGATTACCCAAAGATCTCGTACGCTGGGGGAGGGTTCAATCCACTTCCACGATCTGTTGACATATGCGACTGCTCTGCTTTGTCGATTGAAATGCCCTGCTGCATTGTCTGCAAAGAAATTGAACGCTTTGCCTTTCTTGGGTTGATGTCTGAAAACTCATTGATTCGGTATTGCTCTGAGGGCTTCTTCTTGTGTGAGATGTGTGGGCTCTGTAGTTTGCCCTGCCCCTTTTCCTTTACTTGAGGACGCCGTGGTGAAGTAACAAAGTTGAGTCTAATGTCACCGCCAAGGTATTTGTCCCTGAAAGTTAGAAACGAGTATTGGGGTACGCAACACTAGAACTCGGAAACGCAAGAATGGGGGTTGATTAGGGGTTGAGATGAGCACGACTGTGCAGATGGTATAGAGACCTAAGTCTCTATGATGACCATACTGCCAGCCTAAGAGGTATTCCAGGATGAAAGAGTACTGAGTTACCGCACGCTGCCTTAGAGAGAGAAAGGTGCTGCCACTCAGAGAAAAGGGAAAAAGGGCGAAGTCAACTGTATTGCGACAGGAGACTCAACTTGGTGAGTCCCGACATCGCGATGGCCTATTTATAGGCAGGCGGGAACGCCACTACTAGTACAAGGGATCCTCAGGCGCAAGACAAGAAAGGAATCGTAAGAAACGAGGCAGAAATGGGGGACACGTAACAAAAATGAAACAGGGTACTGATAGCTAGGATACATACTACTAGGCTTATCAGTCCACGATCAATCCAAACCTTATCATACTAGTCCGAGTCGTAACGTACAAATACAATCACGCAGCATACGAACACTGTACCTGTGACATTACTTAATGTTGCTCTACTTCTAATATATGAAAGACGGAAGTATCATGGCATGTGGCTACTGCCTCACACATTTGGGCAAGCATTGAGGCAATAAGACAGAGACAGGTGTACAATAATAATTGAGATGGGTGAAGAGACAAAAGGAGGTCTGTGCAAATGAGACTTGTGGACTGTCCTTCTGATACTTTGTTCTGCTGCATGACAAAGGAGGCCCAGTGTGGGTGGAGTATGGATAAGTGCCAGATCTGCAGTAGGATTGATGTCATAATAATCATGGGCCTGTTCTAGAAAACTTTGACAATAGACAGCAAGTCTGTGCACAACACAATGCTACACGATGCAACAGACACCACTGCAAGTGGCTGCAACCATGAGCAATTGAGCAAATGTATGCACAACATGATGCTGACATACCATTCAATCAACAGCGAGCAACTGCTCAAGGCACTGCCACAGGTGACCACAAATATGTGTGAGTATGTGCATGGCAGGGTACCATGGCACAGCTCAACAGATGACAAACGAGCAGCCTGGCAAGTGGCCACAATGGAGGGCAAGTGCAAGCCTGTGCTTGTGCCCCTGGCATTGCCACAGGGAATCCCGACCAAGAGTGAGAGCACCTTGCCAACATAAAGGGATCCTGCCATACGAGGGTTGGATCAGTTGTTGGAAGTTGCTGCCATTGAGCATGCCTTGCTGCTGCAAGATGCACCACTGGATAGCATGCTGGTCATCTTGAAAGCTGGGAGCACTTGCAGGCCCAGGCCTGAGAGAAAACCACCTTGGGATGTGGTTACCAAGTCACAAAGGCCTTTCAAGGCCAGAACAGTGTACACAGGACTGGTTGACTGCAAAGCCTGGTTGCATGTTAGTTCAGCCACCATTATAACATCCACCCACACACCTTTAGTTACAGTGCTGTTGTCTGGAGACCTTGCTGGAGTTGCCATCCCATGGATGAATTATTGTCCTTGTTGTCACCTTGAAGCTTTGTCAAGACATTGGTCACATGCTGGAGGCACAGAGACAGAGATTCAGTGGAAAGAAGGACTAAGAATGGGTGTGGCAATGTAAGATGTGTGAGTAAATTGGTTGCAGAATTATGGAGAGGTGCAGGTGTGGGTAATCTGTAACACACCACTATTTGCAGGTGTGCTGAGTGATAAGATGTGAGAGACTTAGTACCTTAAGGGCTCACACAACAGAACCAGATCAATCTTGGTCTATTGCAAAGTCATGTAGAGGTGTAAAAAAGTCATCTGCCCCTCTGAAGTGAGGGGCACTTGCTTATATACATGCCTAATATTGTGGCTAATATATAAAATTACTTACTGATGGGCTTTACTCCTGCCTCATCTTGCATGCAACATATCGGGGTGGCAACCACACATTTGGTTGCACAGCCTGATCTCTCGATCTGGGGGCCCATTTTTGGGTGGCTTACATAATCCTGCTGTGTTATGGTCACGGGTGTGACAGGTGCAGGTGCAGTGTTGGACTTTGCTGCACTGCAATGCACCATAACTGTTACTGGCCTCTGGGTCTAGCCCAGTGTAAGTTCTGGAACCGGCCTCATGTTTGTCTGGACTGTATGATATTAGGGTCCTGTCAGTTGTACCTCATGTCTGCCTTGCGTTTGAGTCGTGTTGTATGGTACCTTATGGCTATCTGTCTCGTGGAGGTCTTGCGCTAGTAGCATGTATCCTAGCTTAGTCATCAGTCCATAAGTAGTATATAAGCTACACCTTGCTGTCTCTAAGACGGCAAGTTGAGTCTCCTGTCTCAGTAGTCTCAATATACTCCTCTTCTCCATCTATACTGTGGGTGGCTATTGGGTTGGAGCCCAGTCAGCGGAAACCCTTACCAGTGAAAGCCATAGACGACGCTTCAGAGTTGTCTCTCTAATCCTCATTATCGACTTAGTGTGTCTTGAGCACTGTTTGGCAGTCAGGCTATCTCTTCAAACTTAGTCTATTGTTGACTGCAACACGTGGCAGTGACATTAGACTCAACTTTGTTACAAACTGGCACCATGATTCGAAGGCAAAGGATCCAACACCAGGATCTATCTCAAACCAGCAGACGTACTCGAAGGAATACCAAACAAAAGAGTATTCAAGTTCGACCCACGGGGCAGCGAACCACCATTCCTCATCTTCACCGATAGCCCCCAAGAGAAGCTTAACCAGTGATCGCAAGCAATAACATTCTTCCAAGACAAGTGGAGGAATATTGAATACCAACCCAGCCTAGATGAATTCAAACTAGGCCCACCGAACCTCAAAGTAGCACAACACAACATACACAAAGACAACCAAGAAGTCGAACAACTTGCAGCACAGATGGCCACTACCACCCTCACCACAATGATCTCTAACAATCAGGATGATATTATCCAGACTCTTGGGAAGAGTTGCCAAGAAAAGAAAAGTGACAAAATCACTAGCAACCTTAACCACGCCTTGGGAAAACCTGACCCAAATGACCCAAACCCAGGAGGAAACCCAGGAGGATCAGGGGGACCAGGAGGACCCCCAGGAGGACCAAACCCGCCAGGAGGACCAGGTGGACCACCTAACCAGAATATTCTCCAGCCTATCCCTGTAAACCCAGACGTCAAAGCTATAGGGAGTCTTCCCCAATACTTCACAGGAGAGTGCAAGCAAGCCAAACAATTTATAGAAGAAGTCAAGGCATACCTACATGTCAATGCGGACGTAGCAGGGTTTAACTCCCCTATCAAAAAGGTCGCCTTCACCCTTACTCTAATCAAAGGAGAAAAAGTCACATCATGGGCCAGACAAATGGGCAACTGGCTTGACACCCTCGACCCAATTGCTGACAATGTCCCCCTTGTATGGATCGCATTCCTGCAACGATTCTTCGAACAATTCCAAGACACTACCGAACTCGAACAAGCTCGTAATGAAATTGAAGATATCAAAATGGAAGGACTTGCGGTGAACGAATACACCAGCAATTTCGAAGATCTAATCATCAAGGCCAAATACGACCTGAACAACTCCGAAACCTGCCGAAAATTCATTAAGAACCTGCCACGCTTTATACTCCTGAAAATGGCAGATCCATCGTTACCCACCAACTACCACGACCTAAAAACCAAACTAGAAAGTATCATACAATCACAGATTACAGTCCAAGGAATCCTTCAGCAGGTCATAGGAAGACAGCCGGCAAGCAACGCTAACAACTACTTCAACCGACCACAACGACCCCAAAACCAGAATTGGAGAGGGAACAACCAACAAAGGCAGCCTCCAAGAAACTGGCAGGCCCCGCCTGCACAAGGAACATTCAATACATCCAATGCACCAAGATGGATGAACGACAGACCTGTCCCTATGGACCTTAGCCAAGGCCGTGCCCCAAACAACTCTGGATGGTGCCACCCCCAAAACCAAGGACAGTGGAGAGGACCACCACGGCCGGGACCAAGGGCCAACGTCGCACAAACTCCTGCAACCAGCAACTCCTGCTTCAACTGTGGCAAAGTAGGACACTTCGCGAGGAACTGCCCACAGAAACACCCCCAATGTACCCAAGCCAATTTAGTCGAATTTGATGGGTTCCAAGATGATCCGGAGCAGCAACAATACCAGCAGGAAGACGCGCCTACCTGTGTGGCTCGCATCCGCACCGAACTAGAATCCTTGTCTCAAGAAGAAAGAAACAAGATGGCTCAGCAGATGGGAGTAGCTGAGGATTTTTCCAACGTCTGATTAGGTCAGCACTGATCAGACGAGGTACAAGTTATACAGAATCGGACCCCGTGTATATATCAGCTCGAAAATCAATGACTGTTCACACCTTTGTCCATTCCGTATTGAAAAGAGCCGAAGTGGTTGCCTTAGTAGATTCTGGTGCCACAGAAAATTTCATGAACCTCGAATATGCCAAATGGCTACAACTCCCCATCAAAAGACTTGAAAATCCCTGACCTCTGTTTAACATCAACGGAACAGAGAATACAAATGGAGCCCTCACCCACTACACTGATCTCTCTATACAGATGGGAACTCAAAAGGTCAATATGAGGTTCTTCCTCACACAACTAGGCGAACACAAAGCCATCTTTGGTTACCTATGGTTCGTGGCATTCCAGCCCAAAATTGACTGGAAAAGAGGATAGATAGACTACACCCAACTTCCCATTGTCACCAGAGCAATCAATTACATGAAAGCTCGCTTCGTCCCTTGCACATGCAATGTCCCAAGACCAGTACACCGCGACCAATATTACATCGGACATATCACATTCAACACCACGGCAACAAACCCCAATCTCTCAAAAGTCCCAGGGGAATACCATGCACATGGAAAGGTGTTTAGCAAGGAAGCTTCACAATGGCTACCAGTGCACACTATATGGGACCATGCTATAGAACTATTGCCAGGAGCTCCTAACATGCTACCAGGATGCCTCCTTCCCCTAACACAGGAAGAACTCAAAGAAGCTGACAAATTCTTCCAGGAACACCTGGAAAGAGGAACCATACACCCCTCTGACTCCCCATACTGTGCCAACTTCTTCTTCGTCAAAAAGAAGGATGGAAAACTGCGGCCAGTACAAGACTATCGACCAGTGAACAAATAGACCGTTAAAGACCGTACTGTATCCCCACTCATATCACAAACCATTGACCGCCTCAGTGGATGCACGCTATTCACTAAATTCGATATCAGATGGGGATACAACAATATCAGGATCAGAGAAGGCGACGAATGGAAAGCAGCCTTCCTCACTCCCCAAGGGTTATTCGAACCAACAGTTATGTTCTTTGGCCTCACCAACTCCCCCACAACCTTCCAAAGGATGATGAATGTCATCTTCAGACCAGAAATTGCACAACAGTGGCTCTTGGTATACATGGACAACATCCTAATCCACACTAAACGACAGGAAAATGAAACAGAAGACGAACACATCAAACGGCACCATAACTACGTACACCACATCCTGACCAAACTAGAGGAAAATGACTTATACCTCAAACCTGAAAAATGCTCGTTCGAACAAAAAGAAGTCGACTATCTTGGAGTAGTAGTGGGAGGGAAGACTGTAAAAATGGATCCCAAGAAACTGCAGGGTGTTGCCGACTATCCACCACCAACCACCCCAACCGAAGTACAAAAATTCCTCGGATTCACAGGCTACTACCGTTACTTCATCCTGAACTACTCAAAGATTGCACGGCCCCTACTGAACCTCACTAAAAAGGCAACAACCTGGTCCTGGGGTAATGCACAGATTATGGCGTTTGAGGAACTCAAGACATGAATGTGTATGAACCCAGTTCTGGCACAACCCAACTTCGAAAAGCAGTTCATCCTCCAATGTGATGCATTGGTGTATGGCATGGGAGCCATACTCTCCCAACAAGGTGACAACGATACACCTGCACTCGAAAAACGCAAAAAACCAGTCCTACATCCTATTGCATACTACTCGGCTATGTTCACACCCACAGAAAGGAACTACGACATCTACAAACACGAACTTCTAGCTGTAATGAAAGCCCTTGCACACTGGAGACCCTACCTCGGATGGACACAAGAACCTTTCATTATCCGCACTGACCATGCAAACCTACAGTACTGGAAATCACCCCACAACTTGAATCGCTGAACAGCCCGATGGCACGCCAACTTACAGGAATATGACTACATCATAGAACATATACCTGGAAAAGACAATGAAGCAGCCGACACCTTGTCACGACCACCAGGTACAGACCAAGGAACCAATGACAACCAAGGCGTCGTCATCATACCCCCGACACGCTGCAGAACAACCACCATTACACCAACAACCACCATCCCCATCCTGGAAGAAAACAAATCACTAAAGTGCTTCCTGATGATCCTCTACCATGACCACCCAACGGCAGGACACCCGGGACATGACGAAACAATACAACGTACACAAGAAAAGTACCATTGGACCAGAATGAAAGATTGGATCGCCAAATACGTAAAAGGATGTGCCACATGCCAACAAAATAAAATCCAGACCCACAAAACCAAAACCCCACTATACCGTATCGGGACTGAAGAAGGAACCCACCCATTCCAACACATGGCTATGGATCTGATCACAGGGTTACCACCCCATCAGGGGAAAGACACCATCCTCACCATCATCAACCACAGATGCTCCAGGGCAGCCATTTTCCTCCCATGTTCTACAACAATCACTGGACCAGGCATTGCACAACTCTACATGGACAATGTATTCAGATGGTTCAGGATCCCCAGCAAAGTTATTAGCGATCGAGATCCCTGCTTCACTTCTCACTTCAGTTGCGCCCTAGCTAAAGCCCTAGGAACCAACCAGAATGTGTCTACAGCATTCCACCCCCAAACCGATGGCCTATCAGAACGGAAAAACCAATGGATCAAACAATACCTCCGCCTCATGACATCATCACACCCGGAACAGTGGACCGAATGGTTATCTCTCATGTCAGCAGTACATAACAACCAGTGAAACACAACCACCGGACTATCACCCAATCAAATCATGTTTGGACATGAGGTCACCCTTCTTCCCCCATCAACACCACCATCAAATAACGAAACTGTCGATAAATGCATAACCCGCCTCAAGGCATACCAGGAACAAGCAATAACAACCCTCAAACGCATTGCAGAAGGATCAGCAGACCTACCGGCACAACACAACACCGGAGATTATGTATGGCTAGACGGCAAGAACCTTAAATTTCCCCATCAGAAAACAAAACTACTTCCCAAACAGTATGGTCCTTTCCAGATTGCCGCTCAGATATCCCCAGTAGCCTACTGGCTCCACATACCCCCGACATGGACCATCCACAACGTATTCCACACCTCCCTCTTATCACCATATCACAAAACAAATGCCCACAGCCCCAACTTCTCCCGTCCACCACCTGACCTTATCGACAGAGAAGCGGAATACGAAGTGGAGCAGATAAGGAGCCACCGATGTCATGGACAAACGAAAGCGCTCCAATACCTGATCAAATGGCTCGGGTACCCCGAAAGTGACAACACATGGGAACCTGCAGACTCCGTCCACACCCCAACCCTTGTAAAACAATACCACTGGAAGCGCCCACTAGAATCTATAAAGGTAGCCTCCACTGACCGTTCAAACCTCAGTATCCCACACTGGCTCCTATCACTCCTCGTCCCCCGTCCCCAAACCACAAATTTACCTTCAACCCTAAAAAGCACTTCCAATTCCAACCCCACCAAAACCTCCATATGTTTGCCTTCCACTTCCTCAACAAAGTTCCCCCATCTCACTCTTGCGAGCACTCCTGCTTCTGTCGCATCTCCCTCTGTCCCTACCATCGTTAAAAACTGGAGCCAAACCCAGAACCCCTCGATAACCACCAAGGCTCTTTCTGTCCCTACTTTGTTGTCTTCCCTATCAATGCCCCTTCATATAAAGTCCACCTCCCATTCGACCACTGTTTCCTCCTCAACTGCAACTGCCCCTACCAAACCTGCTCGTACCATGACCACTCATAAAACCTGGACTCTGACACCCTTGCTATCCTCCCCATCCTTGCCTACCTCATGTCCATCTGCAACAAATCCCCCGCTTGTAACGAGTCCCCTATGTTGGACTCCCTGCTCCCTATACCACCACCAAGTCTTGCCCCCCTCTCCATCCATCCCCTTTGCAGCCCCACTGAAGGCCCCAACCTCGACCCCAAAGCCATCGCTATGGGTCGCCTCTTGCCCTCTACCACTCGCAACGCTCTCGCTGCTGGGTTCAATTTCCCAGTCCCCTTCCTCCGTGCCATGTGCACCACTCTCACCAACACTGTCGACGAATGACAGATCATCTACGATGCCCACACCTGAGTCCTCACGGAGCGTGCAGAGGCCGCTGAAACCAAGCTGGCCAACCATAGCCAAGAATACCATGTCGCCCCCGAAGGATACGAAACAGCCTTCAGGAACTCGGCATGCGAGAGTATACACATTCCTGCTGGCAACAGGATCTTCAAGAAACCATGCTGGGTCAAGATGTTGGGGGACAGTAGAGTTGCCACCTACTTCCAAGGCCAGAACACTGACGAAGACCCCTACATTTGCGAGATCATGGCACCCTACAACTGCGATGAGGACAATCCCGCGGAGCCAATCGCACCCTGGTTTCGCTGGATGCTCATTGGTACCCCCACCAACTTCTCAGTCCTACACACCAAAACTGACGCCCTCTTTGACTGGGGGTATACCGCAGAGGTTATGCGCTACCATAACCTGCAGCAAGATATTGCCACCTTGCAAGATAAGATCGAGCTCTTCCAGATGGACCTGGAAAGCATGCAGGAGGCCAGGAACCTGTGTGAGGGTAGGCTTATCAGCTCACGCGTCCAACAGCAGGTCGGACATTTGGAAGGGAGGTTCTCTCCCTACCCCACTATGCGTCAATCAGGTTGAAAGGAATGGGTCAAAGTCAGGAATGCCGCATGTTGTGCCTCACAGGGGCTCGACAACTAGCGGAAGGGTAATGTTACCGGCCTCTGGGTCTAGCCCAGTGTAAGTTCTGGAACTGGCCTCGTGTTTGTCTGGACTGTATGATATTAGGGTCCTGTCAGTTGTACCTTATGTCTGCCTTGCATTTGAGTCGTGTTGTATGGTACCTTATGGCTATCCGCCTCATGGAGGCCTTGCGCTAGTAGCATGTATCCTAGCTTAGTCATCAGTCCATAAGTAGTATATAAGCTATGCCTTGCTGTCTCTAAGATGGTAAGTTGAGTCTCCTGTCTCAGTAGTCTCAATATACTCCTCTTCTCCATCTATACTGTGGGTGGCTATTGGGTTGGAGCCCAGTCAGCAGAAACCCTTACCAGTGAAAGCCATAGACGACGCTTCAGAGTTGTCTCTCTAATCCTCATTATCGACTTAGTGTGTCTTGAGCACTGTTTGGCAGTCAGGCTATCTCTTCGAACTTAGTCTATTGTCGACTGCAACACGTGGTGGTGACAATAACCCTATGGTAATCCATGCTTTATATGTCAGACCAAGGCTGTCAGTCTTTCACAGATAAAGCAGCAGCTGCTGTCAAGCCTGACTCTGATAAGTCCACCTCTGAGCACATCAGAGACAAGATTAAACACCAGGTCCCAAGGTTCAGCCCAAGGATCAGAAGCCCACAGGCCAGAAAGTTGGTGACTCACTCTCTGTGGCCATGGAAAGGACAGTCCCTTCTTTCCTTCCTCCCAGTTATCCTTGGCAATTCAAAAGTATTGTTTTTCCCTCTTTACCCCTCCATTCTTTTCTTGACCTCTTCCTTATTTCCTTTCTACTCCAGATGACCAACTTCTACATGTCCTCCTGCACTGGTGACCTTTCCCCAAATACCAATGGCTCCATGCCAAATGGTTCAAGTCCCTCTCTCCCAGGCAATATGCACAGCATCACTCCAATTATTCATGCAACACTCACAAGAGTGTGAAGGCCAGACCTTGGTGAAGAAGTTAGTTCCAAGGTGGAGAGGTCTGAGTTCGTGTTCGTCTGATGGTTTATTGTAACCTCCAAGTCGATGTCGTTGTCTATTCGAGACGGGGTCGACTAGTCCAAGTTCTATCTTTGTCTGGAGATCCGATCTCTCACGACTATGTGTGAGGCTGCCTTGATTCCTCTAGCTATGTAACCATCCTTCTGGGATATTTCACCTCTTAAGGAAATAAGTGGTCGATATAGAGTTGTTCCTGTGCTTGTAGCACTAATAGTAAGACTATCTGGTATAGTCTTACTATGACGAGTTCAAGAGTACTTAGTACTAGTCCCACTAGTACTAGGCTTAGAGTTCAGTCCAGAGTAGCTTGAATAGTAGTGGGCAAACTACTCTTCAAGCTGTAAGAGGAAAGTAGATTGGTTGCGATAAGAGCCAAGTCAGGCTTGGAGTACATGAGGCTACAAACTGGTGCTACTTATACTACTTCCAAGCCACCAAGTATTGGGATCCTAGGGTAGAGTCATTACCCTAATACAGTGAGTCAGAGTCAAATGAGTTGTATAGTAATGAGTCATCAGCCACAACTGTAAGTACCGATCCTAGGAATGAGTCACATGAGTCCGAGTCACGAGGGGTTAGGAGATAGGAGATAGGTTGTAGGTAATGAGTCAGCAGTCCAGGAAGGGAACAGTCAAGTAGGTATCCAAGCAGTCCAAAATGGAAAAATAGTACCTGGGTTGTAACAATCCATAAGAAACTCATGGGATATGTCAGCTTTGCCAACCCTCCCAACCAGGTCCACCGTAAGAGCATGTGAAAAGGTTTCCAGTTTTTTTTTTTTTTTTTTTTTTTTTTTGGTGAACAGCAATGAGATTGCAAAAGGCTACCTAAGACAGGCATGTAGTGTGTACTCTTACATAGGTCAAGTAGGAACTGGAATCAAGTAAAGGTAAAGGAATGGAATGCAAAAGGTCAGTGGGCTCAAAGGCAAACTCAGGGCAGGTCTGGTCGAGGAAGCGGTCATGCAAAGGCGTTGGTGTGAAAAAGAAGGTCGGCCAACTTACGAGTGCCTTCCTTGGTCGAGAAAAGACCCAGCAGGGAGGGGGCAATGCCCAGCCATTGAGACTTGGCTTCCCAATCGCAGTCACAGTCAAAGATGTAGTGACATAAGGTCCACAAGTGGTTGCACCCCGGCTCAGGGCAGTGAAGTACGTCGTTGGCCCCTTGACAGAAGCAGTGGGAGTATGTAGCATGGAATGCATGACCAGTGATGAGTTGGAAGGCAGTGCATTGGACCCAACACCTGGCTATGACGAGGAGCTCTTTTGTCCAGGGGTGAAGGCGAACAGTGGGAGGGTCACGCAGTGGAGCATACTGCCTTCAATGGTCGCGAGGGCCAGGTGGGGTAAAAGCAGTTGCCCATTCATCATGGAGGATAGATAGAGGAGTGGACATGGTGGGGTCAGGGAGGGTGGTGCGTACTTGCACAAACATGTGGTAGGCTGGGAGGTGCCAACCATGACCATAAGTGATGTCACAGCTCGGCTCAAAAACCACTAGCCAGCCAGCCGAGTCCTTTTTGAGCTGAGCTGAGCTGTTGAATGGCTCATGGCTAGGGAGCTGCCTGAGTGGCTTGTGAGCTGCTTGAGCCATGGTTCAAATACCCAAATAAGGATTCTTAATTTGGTTTGGGTGATGCTCAGTGACAGACCTCTAAGCCCTTCGACTGAGTGCTCGTATATACATAAATAGTCACTTCCCTTATTCTTACATATCCATAGTATAGTATATAGTTCTCAAAATACCCCAATGTAAGTGACTCTTCAGATCATTATGGGTAACCCACGGGTGTCTGCAGGGTGACCTGTGCTCTGATCTGCGATTACCCTTACCCGTGACCCATGGGTATTCATGGGCAGGTACTACAGGTTATGGGTTTGTGCAACAGGTTCTCTATATTTTGCATGAGTGTCTACTACAAAATTGTACTGTCCCAGCTGGCATCAAGTTCCACCTCAAACAAATAAATGAGATGCAAGTCAATCGTGCTGAATAGCAGCTGCGAATTTTGTTTCTCGGTTTGTTGTGTTCATTCTCTTTTTTTTTTTTTTTGGTGAAGGGCAATAAATTGCAGCAGAACTATTCTACAGACAGAATAACGAAGTGGCGACTAATATGTAGGTCAACCTGCAGGTGTGAAATAAGTAGACAGAAGAAAGGTAAGAGGTTAGGGAGACATCCGTGGGCTCAGGGTGCCACTCAGGGTGGGTCAGGTCAGGGCAGCAGGCAAGCAAAGGCACCAGTCTCAGCCAGCAAGGTGGCAAATCAACATCTGGCAGAAGGTTGGGAGAAAATCTCGTTGAGGGTGGAGTGGGGTAAGAGGGCGCTTTTCCATTCCCAGTCTCGGTCGCAGGCCTCGAGGTAGTGGCGTGATGTCCAACAGGAATTCTCACAGCTGGCTTCAGGGCAGGTCAGCACGTCCGGGGTGAGACAACGAAAGCAAGTGGAATAATTGGCGTGAAATGCATGACCTGTGGCCAGCTGAAAGGCCATGCACTGTACCCGACATTGCCTGACGGACAGGACAGCACAGACCCATGGGTGGAGGGCAGTGGTTGGTGGTTTGTGTAGGCAGGCAAACTGTCATTGATTTCTTCTGTGTGGAGCTTCGAGCCAGTCACTCGCAAACTGTTGAACAAAGAGGGAGGAACAAGTCAGAATTCCAAGAGAAAGCAAGACAGCAAAGAATACTCACAAATTGTGAACCATATAGGGAAGGATATGAACGAAAGTGAGACAACACGAGACAACGCAGAACACTCACTGTTGGTGGGCGAACACAACAGGCCAGTGCACGAGGAACAAGTCGACATACAGGGTGCCAAACTGTTTGAGATCACGCTTGAGCTGCTGACCAAAATGTTGGAACATCGTCGATCCACCCAATAGCACGATGTTCTGCACAAAATTCCTTCGATCAAAGGCATGAAAAAAGAACAGCAACTGGGACCGAACCTTGTACAAGCCTCGACAAATGTCAATGGGCGAAGCCTGAATGGTGCTATTGACAATCTCCAGAAGAGGGGTCAAGAAGTTGGAGGAGTAGATTTCTGGATTGAAGAAGATTTCGGGACCAAGGAAGCATTCGTACCTGACATCGACCATGTATTGCTGTCAATGCAAATGAGTCACCATTCAAAGAAAATGTAGACAAAATTGTACATGGCCGGTCACAGAATGCTCGCCATTGTACCACTCGAAATACTTGTAGGGCTCCACATTGTACTTTCGGAACTCCTTGATGATGTCTTGACACACATATGTATAATTCTCCTTGACCTTTCCTGTGACCTTGAGCTGGTCCTCAGGTGGCACCTGTGCCATCTCTCTGTGCTCTTGCATGAGATTGAGCACAAACTGGGTAATGTCCCACCCGGCTATTGGGATGTGTTTGATGGCGCTGCCAATCACATAGCCCTCGGTGCAGGGAATGATGTGGGTCACACCATCGCCCGAGTCGATAACAGTGCCGGTCAATGTGCGGTCTGTCACACGGTTCGAGGACCAAGACACGGCGAGGGCGAGCATGGCCTGGATGGCAATATATAGCCCTTGGATGTTGAATGACTTGAAGAAGATTTTGGCCGTTTGCTTGTGATTCTCAGGGGGATCCAGCAGAGGTTTGGTCTATGCATGAGAAGGGGGGAAGGAAGACAGTTATGTTAGGAAGTCACATGGACATACAGAATCATTGTACTGACCAGAAGGAAATAATGGTCTTCAGGCTCCATGTGGAGATACTTGAAGATCATCTGTTCCCAGTAACGCTCCATGTAATCCCAATTGTCGATCATACCATGGCAAATCGGGTAGTAGACACCATATCCAGGTGTCTTAGCATTGGCAAGGGCCTCATCACCGATGAAGAAGTCGAGGTCTTCGACTCCATGCTTCGAGGCAAGGTGGCCAGGCTTTGCCGGTACCACAGGTCCTGATCTGCTTGACTGGGCAGAAGATCCACGGGTCGCAATGGCAGTCGGGAATATGCTGTCAAAGAATACTTTGCATCAGCAAAGAGGCATAGGGCACTGCTGGTTGGGAATGCGTGCTAACAATGAAGGGTCTGAATTCCCAGCAAACCTAGATGTGTTGAGATGATAAGCCCAGAATTCAATGAGTTGTGTAACCTGAGCTCCTGCTTGAAGCCTTTGTATTTCTATTGGTGATTGAGGGAGGGGATGAGAAAAGGGAAACGATGGGGAAAAGTTGTTGGAGGCAGTGGGAGTCAAATACAACACGACATCAAAAACAGCCGTGAGAAACTTATGTTATCACACTGATCTGCGACGATTTGCGATGATCCGATGATCCTCGACGATCCTCTTCTGATCAACCACGATCCCTGCCCACTCCCCCCTCAAAAACCTGAACGATGGCTGGAAACCAGAAAAGAAAGAACCCAACAACACCAAAGAAGGATCTGGGGCAGCCTTCCCCTCAGAAACAGTCAACCAGAAAGCACAAAGCCACTTGCATTGCACCTGATGTTCACCTCCCCAGAGATATGCTTCAGCACACTTTTCAGCTTACTGGTGTGTATATAGACATCTCCTTG
>QFEY01002042.1:0-24572 GCA_003316435.1 Russula virescens | reverse complement strand
TTTAAGGACTGCCTGACTAGAGAGTTGAGCCCTAAGCTCGACTTTGTACGCAATCTACATTGTCATTTGTCCCTTCTCACTTAGTGCCAGCCTAAGTGTCTGCTTCAAGACTTCCCCTCTCATCTCCTCACTTCTGTAAAGCTCCTGTGGGCTTCTATGCTCGACCTGAGCCGTTGTGGTGCACGCGGGCACTACTGACAGTGATAGGGATGATAACTGGCGGCAAGAAGGAGTCTTGTGTGAGTGAAGACACCAGACAAGACGACTTCTTGTAGGAGATTAACGTCCGAAAGAGAGGAGGTTCTAGATGTATAACGGAGGAGGATGGCGACGACTGGTGATGTCCCTGGTACTACCTCAAGAGGTATGTCACACAGGTAAGCCCGACGGCGTTGCCCTTTTTAAAGGAACCGGCCCGTGCTGACGGCAAGCTACTATCCCCTGTCTTGGATAGTGCTGAGTAGACGAGTTGTAGACCTTAGTCTATCGGCACAAGGCCAACTCACTTAGTGCAACGACGAGTGCACTAGTATAGATGAAGAGGGGCCTTCAGAAGAAGGGTGCCTCTAAGCTTAGAACTGGGAGAGAGGAGGATAAGACGACTGAGTTGCAGGAAGGTAACTAAGACAGGTCTAGGGTTACAAGCTACCTAGGACGCTCTTATATACCTAACTAGACGAGGCTGTACGAAGGAGTCATATCCTAATAATAGTACATGCAACAGCCACATCAATCAAGCCAAGACATCAGAGGAGTCAGATGGAATCACAGAGAACAAGATGGAATCGAAGAGACTGCGCGTAAGTAGGGTGAGTCAGAAATGAGTCATCAGAGGCGAGGCTGTTAACATGAGTCATCAGAGGAAATGGAAGGGTAATACGTAACAGCCAGTTCGACTGGGTGAAGTAAGCGACGGAAGACAAATACAAGGAGGACGAGGTAGAGGAGAAAAGAAAAAAGTTGGGCGTTCATAACAACTTCGCTCGCACTCGGCTCGTCGCTGAGAGCATTCATACGCCTGCTTAGTGCTGTAAACTAAGACGTCTACTGCTAGTTAGTCCTAAAGCAGTAATCATCGCGTGCCCCGGCCCGGACCTCCCACTCAACCCATTTCTGCCGCGTTTATACTCAAAGTGGTCCCTGGCCCGCCTCGTCGCTCGTCGGCCCATGTCCCACTGATTGTCGATCACTATCAGCCGTGTAGTGACACCTTAGCGCCCTATTGGCCAGCTACCCTGGACTACCGTCTCCTTTGGACCTACTTCCGATTTATCACTCCCTTCCTTTGCCATCTATTCCTATTCGATTGTTGACCAAGTCGGTCAATTACCTATTCATCTAACCTTACAGATAGTTCGTGGAACTACACCCTCAACCTGGTCTAATACCGTCAATAGTTCATAGAACTATCGCCCATCGTCTTATGCTGTGAACGGCACGTAGAGCCGTAACATCAGGGGATCCTTCAGTCTGAGTGGGATGTGTATCCCTTAGAGAGGCAAATCGCGCCTGGGCACTGCGGCGCCTCTCAAAGTCAGCTGTTCCTTCATCAGATCCACGATCAGCGTGGATCGCCTGGCTAGCAAGGGCGCGTGGTGAGATCGTTGGCGCATCCTCACTGCTGATCTGGAGGTCTACGCTGCTAAGTCTCTGCTGCATCTCTTGGAATGCCTGCGCTGCATCGTTGGCACAATGATAAGTATTAATTGATCTCTGTTTTAGAACAGCTTGATCAGTCATCTGTGATTGCACCTCATGCGCAGTATCTCTTGCTAGTCCAGCCCATTTAAGCATATCTGCTTTCAATTCCTCGTGAACCTTATTAGTGCGTGCTAGCTGGGATACCAAGCTCTGCTCGCTTCTTTGGGGGCTACCAGGTCCCCTGTAGGAGAACTCGTAGCTAGCACGTTGTTTTCCCTTATCCTGACGGATGTCAGGGGATGGGGATCTTCCCCCAGTCGCTGTAATATAGGGTCCACTGCTTATCGGGCCCCTTGAAGGGGCAAAGCTTACTGGGGCGGTCGCGAAGGACTGCTCTGTCTCAAATTGGGTTTCCTCCGGTATTTCACGGATGATTTCTTTCTCGCTTTCTTTGAGGTACTGAAGTTGGCCTTCCTCCTCGGACTGCCTCAGTTCCTTCTGGGGTATTTCAGCGATAGTTACTTGCTGGGTTGGTTCGGTGATGGTAGTAACTTCGGGGCACGTTACTGCTCCCTGTGTCTCAATTTGGGGTTGCTCTTCACTAGGAAGGGCAGGTTGTATCGTAGACTGTAAGTTGCGCTCCTCCAGGCGGCGAGCATGGGCGGCGCGTGTATTTCTGGCAGGGGGTCCTTCGCTGGGGGACATAGGTGTAGTCTTTCGACAATAAAGCTTTGTATGGGGGTTTAAAAAAGTGTAACACTTTTTACACGAGCGTAGCTCTAGTGTACCAAGTGTTAGTAGGTAGATAATAAGAATAGATGGACTTGAAAACTCCTTAAGAGCGTTACACAACGAAACCAGCCAAATCGCGGGGGGTTTATTGTGAAAGCTACGTAAAGGGGTAAGTCTGCCCTTCATTATGGAGGGCATACAGTTTATATACAAAGGTTTCCTACCCTAATTCTACATAAGTACGAGCCCGAACAGTCCCTAATCTCTCAACGATCTTACAATCGCTCTCTGTGTGTGCCTTGTGTCTCAAGGCTTCTCTTTGGGTCTGATCCGACCCTTCTGTGTTTGGGGCAGCCCATCCAACCAGGGCGTGCTGCGGGTGATGTTTGGTTTAAATGCGCAATGCCTATGTTGCGTTGCAGAGTCGATGCGAAGGTCTGAGCACTATACGGCCGGGCCAGGCAGGCCGGGCCGTTCATGCCATGCGCGAGATACACACACAGCGATAGTCCTCGCTGTGTTCTTACTTATTCTAACTCTTTTTCTTAACTTTGTTCACCATAAAATATATTTATGGCACACTGGTTCCAGTGTGCAATTTATTATTTTGATCCGCGTTGCCTAAATGGCTCAGCGGTGTTCGTGTATTGGTCCTTGCCCAATATGGGCACAAGCCGGTCCGACTGGCCGCTTATCTAGTCACGTCGTCCCTATATGGCCACACCGGCCGTATAGTGACTACGCGTTTACTTAGTCTAATTCTCTTGCTCACGCAATTTATAATACATCGTAAGGCGTCCATATTTGTCCGCCTTACAGCGAGACAGCCGTGTGCATGGGCGTCAAGCGCACCCGCGCCCCAAAGCGAAAGTGTCTCCCTGAAGAACGAGGGCTGACGCAACGAGCAATCGGCGTCGCTAATGGGAAGCACCGTTGCACTAACAGCGATCCATACGCTGGCAGCGAGCGTTCCAGAAAGTGGGCCAAACCAGACGCACTGTCTGCCGAGGCAAACAGACATGCCCGCGCCAATGCGTGTGTACCCTCTTCCGCAACGGCGCCCGCGTTCGCATCAACGCCTCCACCCTTCACAGTTCCCTCCCAGTCTGCGAACATATTCACGCACACGCCTCATACAACCATTCCCGCTCCTCCCTTTGCAGCACGAATGGCTTTCTCGCCACCTTCTTCCTCGGCACCTGACTTAGCACGTGCGCCTTGAGCAAATTCCATAGGTCTTATTTTTTATTGTTCAGTCCTTCTATTGTACTGTAGTTACAACCACAATAAATGACTTAGCCAAAAAAAACAAACCCCCTGTGTGAATCTGACAACGATATTTAATGACTTAACCAAAAGAAAAATACGTGTGAATGTTTGGCTGACTACGAAAATCAAATGGCAACTCCCATTGATGGCCAAGTTGCTGGTACCTGACCCCCTTTTGGATGCGTGACTTTTCGCTAAAACTCCTCAACTGGTTCCCGTAGCTGGTAGCTCAGCTGTAATTGTAATATAGCTGATGACATAGCCATCGCTCCCAATTGATGTTGCCAATGTGTCCGAATGAGTGATGTTTGGGTGAGGGTTGATAACTGTGGACGCTAGATATGCCACTCAATTGGTCACAAAAAAAGGGGTCAGTGGTTTCATATTGTTTGTGTTTGGTGTAAAATTAGCAGAAACCTGTTGCTGTGGTTATGGTTGTGCGATTCCGCAGTGATTCCGCGAGCCGCTCTGGCGCCAGAGGGTCATCGACTCCTCCGCACTTCCCTTAATCAACTCCCTCTAACATAGCCCGCCATCATGTTTTGCGCGAACTCTCAATCAGTTCTCAGTCATTTCGTTCGTGTCTCCCTCGTAATTCCCTTCACTAATCACTTACAGACAACATTGATTCCTCGTACGTATATTGTTCCCACCCTCTGATAAGGCTCCCCATATCTTCACCTCTCCGGCTAGGATTTGTGCTGGAATAAAGGAGGACGAAGAGGAGACAAAGGTCATTTTCATACTCGAAAAGACGAAGGAGGTGATGTGAGCATACAGCCCAGGCGAAGTCTGCAAACCGCGATGTCGCTGTATCCAACACATTCAAGGAAGGCAACAACGACGCGGGACAGCAAGATGAGATACTCGAAGATGACGAAGCGACCTGGCATCTACCATCCATGTCCATAACTAAGGTAAGGAAAGTTATTTTGCCACAGAGGTTACTGAGCAGACTCCCCACCCCAGACCCAGTCATGTGGCCCCGAACCTGAACCTGCTTGACGTCCATCGGTGGTAACAAACACCGTAGGTATATCGCAAGGCCCCGAACCCCACAAGTCGATGAGTGAGATAGCACGAGACAACAGCCGCAGCCAGCCAGCCAGCCAGCCAGCCAGCCAGCCTAGAACTGGATGAACTAGAAAAAGAACCCGCGAAGGGCCCACGCCGAGGCCCGGGTGGGAGGAAGCGCACCTAATCGGTGGAAGTAACACCTGTGCCTGCGCTCGCACCAACCTTGATCAAACGATGTGTCGGCGCAAAGTTCAAAAAGGCTACCCGAACTACCGTAAACCAAGACGTTGTTGTGGGTGATGGCCCGCCGCGCCGCGTCATGCCGAATCTCCATAGGACCCTCCTGCGGCTACCCTTGTGCGGCGTGGGGAGACCGAGCCTGCTGCGGAGATCGACAGCGATGGTGCGGGCGCGCTCGGCGCGTTGCCAGTGGCAGGAGCACGCGCACCGGCACCAGCGCTGCATCGAATTGTGGCCTTGCTGACAAAGGACGTTTGGTTGCGGTTACGGTCGTGATTCTTTCGTCCGGGAAGAGCGCCGCTCGGCTGGCTGCGGGAGAGAAGGAGAACACGCCGGAGCGGGCGCACATCAAGGACGACAAGGAGGTCTTGCCGCCGGTCGCGACTAAGGGTGCGCGCGCACGCAAGATGGCAGCGGGAGTTATTTCGATGGCGCTGAGCGAACCGGAGAAGGACACTGCTGCGCCGGCAAAGACGCGAGCTCCAAGGATGAGGGCCGCTAGCGGAAGAATGTATGAAAATAGAACAATTATTATTGCTTTCTGTGGGAGGGAGGTATGTCCTTGAATGTTTGTCTTGGAGCCTGTACAGTGTCCTATTGTATTTGGTATTTGTGACCACGCTAAACTCCAGAACATGTTTTTGCGTGGCCACGGACTCGGATGGGTCTTCGTTGTGTTTGACTTCGACTTTGGCGTTGTCTGTACCGCGGTATGTTGGGCCCGGGGTTGTCATGAGAGCAGTATTGTAGTTTGTACATGTGTCCCTTTTATCCGCACTTCGACTTTACTTCGGGGAATCGACAGAACAGTAGGCGGTTAGGACAAACAAACAAGACCCGCGAGTACATGCTCTCGGATTCAACATGTCAAGAGGCCACCAAGTCACCAAGTGCTGGCTTCCCGGGCACGAAAAACATTACAAAAGAAAGGCTTCTAGGCTCCCTATTTTATGCGGAACTATTGTCGAGTCGTCTAGCCTACCATTTATCGTCATTATCATCTTTTAAACGTATTTGGTAGCCTGCCTGGCTGGTGTATGCCAAATAAATTCCATTTTCTTTACTATAGCTCGTAGGGTACGGGTAAACAGAATTACAGAAAACGACGTATAGGATGGGTATCCATTAAATGTCACGTCTTGTCCTCATTCTTCGGATGTCCGGACAACAATAGCGTGAGTTCCTCATGACCCTTCGCCGATGCGATCTCGAAGGGGGTCTGACCCTCGTTATTCCGGAGATGGATGCTTGCGCCATGCTCGAGCAGCAGCTGTGTGACTTTGAGACTGCCATTCTGTAATGCGACATGCAGCGGAGTTGACTGGTCGTTATCTAGTGCGTCAACGTTCGCACCATGCTCTAAGAAGAACTGCATGGTGTCGAAGAGATAACCCGTTGAGTCGTAGTTGATGTCAGATATTATTAGGTGTAAGGGTGTCTGGCCCATCTCGTTCCGCACATTGATGTTTGCACCATAGTCGAGCAGCAGTTGGACAAACTCAAGTCCTCCAAAGTGCGATGCCATATGGAGCATAGTCGAATGATTGCTGTCGGTCGACGAGTCGACATCCACACCACGCTCCAGGAAGAGCCGTATGACATCGATATCATCATCTCGTACTGGCCCAGCGTTTCTAATACTGGTCCACAGTTTCTGTAGTGGCGTAAGATCCTCCTTATCCCGCGCATTGGTATTTGCACCATGCTCGAGCAATAGTTGAGTTAGCTTGTGGCTTCGCCAGTACGACGCATAATGGAGCAGAGTCGAATGACCGTTATCTATCGAGGTGTTGACATCCACACCACGCTCCAGGAAGAGCCGCATGGTTTCGATAACATCACCACGTAGCTGAGGATAGGGGTACCCATTGGTCGACAATTTCTGTAACGGTGTGCGATCCTCCTTGTCCCGCGCATGAATATTTGCACCATGTTCAAGCAGCATTCGTGCAGCCCTGAAGCTACCATACTGCAATGCTACATGTAGCGAAGTCAAATGGTCATTATCCTGTGCTTCAACGTCCGTGCCATACTCTAGTAAGAGGCGTATGACATCGAAATGAGACTCAAGAAAGGCGTCATTAAGCTGAACTAATGATTGATGTAACGGAGTGCAACCTTCCTCGTTCCGCGCATTGATCTTTGCACCATGCTCGAGCAAAAGCTGTGCCACCTTGACGCCCCCAAACCATGATGCCGCGTGTAGCGGAGTCGAGTTACGAACGTTAGCCTGCGCGTTCACGTCCGCACCATGGTCCAGTAAATACCGCGCCATGTCGAAGTATGCGATATCAAATGATTGCACAAATAGTCCATTTCTTGTGATGTGGAGTGGAGTCTGGCCGCTCGAATCCCGGGAATTGATGTCCGCACGGCGCTCGGTGAGTATGCGTGTAACCTCGAGAAGTCCACTGTCCACTGCCAGGTGCAGTGGAGCCCGGTCGTCAATACCCCGAGAATCCACGTCTACACAGTGCCGGAGTAGCAACAGTGCGACATTGGCGTGTCCGTTATACAACGCTGCGTGCAATGGAGTGCCGTAGTGACCCTTGACGCTGAGATCCTCTGGGCGCCTTGAAATGAGGTAATCCACCATGTTGCGGAATCCGTAACTTGCAGCGTGGTAAAGGGGGGGCGCTTCTGGTCGTTCTGGCTGACCCTCCAAATCGCCCTCGCGCAGCCACATCCATGTAGCAAAATAGTGTTTGTCTAAGTCAAAGAGATTGTCGATTCCGCAGCGTATGTGTGCGAAAACGTTGTCAAACTCGGCGTGCCCCCCAAAGTATACGCCAGCATACGGAGCTAGAGGGAAGTCCTCGAGTCTATGTCTGTCGATGTGCGGGTCCAACCGAAGTAGAACACTGAGACACGCTTGTGCCATGATAGTGTGCGACGATTCGAGGAGAATGTGATGGTAACGGGAGGCGTCGATTTTCGATGTGGCAAGGCGATCCGAAGTCAGGAATTCTTTGACCGAAAAATGTGAGAATTGGACCACCCGGGATTCACCGTCATCGACGACGACGATCAAACTGGAACATGCGGACAACACTGCTTGCTCTTGATCTTCCCACCGCAAGTTCTCATCCAGCTTCGGGATCCCCCCACTAGCGTCGAAATCAATTGCAAGGACCTCTGCTAGTTCCTCTACACGAAGTGGCCGGATAGCAACCGTCAGGCACTGGAGTAACCGATGAGTATATACCCGGTTCGACTTGGGAATTTCATGCAGTATCCGTTCGTATGTCTCGTCCAATGATTCTGGCAATTCGTTCAGAGTCCGTCGCACGCTCGGAGGAAGACATGGCCGCAAGGCTTCCAGTTGGCAGAAGACAAAGCGAAACCTGAGTGAGAATATGAGAAACCATTTCTGATCATGCAAAGGTGGCCTTACATGCCATCCGCTCTCTCCGAGAGTGTCTCGATGACCAACTCCTTGTCCTCATCTCGCCATCTCCTCATGTTGTTATCGGAGTATACCACAGACCTCACGTAGTCCGCGATATCTTTCCTTTGTCCGATTTGGTTGTGAAGAGATATCTGATTGGATGTCAGAGATTCAAGGGATGTCCGAATGTCGATCTCGGGACGACTCGTAATGCATAAACGTAAATTTGGATGGTTTAACCCCATGAGCCTTTTGACAAGCTGTAGGACCCTTTCACGTGGTGGGGGCAGCCCAGTCGTACTGGGACATTCATCGAGCGCGTCAAAAACGAGATAAATTGGGACTGCTCCTTGGACCCTAAGCATGTCTTCGAGACATTGTGTAAGTGCGAGGTCACTGGGTTGTTTCGAGCCTAACTGGTGGGCGGAATAACAGCGAAAGAGGATGTCGAAGAATACATCGGACAGATGACTAAGTTGAATGACGAGAGAGGAAAGTAGGGCACGGCAATCCTGCTTTCTTTCGTCCTTGAAGTCAAAAAAGAAATAAACAATATGAGCCAATCCCTCTTTGGAGGCGCCTTCTATATTCTGGATGACGGATGAGCTGGGAGATGATCAATAATACTGGACGAAATGGGTCAGGGAGCGACGAACCTGAGAACACTTTTCCCGGATCCCGCTGTGGAAACGGACGGTTTATTAGGGGATGTAGAGACTCGGAGTAGAGCACATGAGGCGTACGTTTGCCGTGTATCCACAATAATGACTCGGATTCTTTCCATTTCTCGAATTCTCTGCATTCGACGAACCACTGGCCCGTGCCTTCATGGTGAGAATTGCTCGCAATGTTGTAATTTATGGATGGATCTGGCGGGGAGAGCCATGTTTCGAAGTCTTTTCGTAACTGATGCCCTGTGAGAGTGATTGAATGTCCTTATCCAATAAACGAAGCAATAAGATCACGAACGTGTCTGATCGTCTGCGACTTGTTGTATCGTTTCTCTTACTTTCACACCGCCTAACCAGATGCAAGATTTAGGCCAGTATTGATAATGGGTTGAAAATAGATCACATACCGTCGACGACGACATCTATTTTGTCTTGAATATATCTCACTGTATCATCGACCGCCTCTACTTTGTCATCGACATCGTGAGTGGCCTTCAGGCCCTGCGCCGCCGCCATAAGAGCTTCTTCTTGGGTAAGTCGATCCAGTCGAGCCAGGGCGTCCTCAATATCGGTCCTCCCGACTAGCTTCTTGACATACTTTTCTGGACAATTGTAAGTTGACAGGGGCGATTCATACCGCGAAGGTTCAAACTCACTCGCTCTGCTCTGCTTGATCTCCTTTGTCGCGATGGCAAGAATCGAAAGCACTTCAACAATAATTTTCACGATCACGTTCATCATTCCAGGGGTCGGTGGTACTTTGATATACGTCTCTAACCGCCTGAAGAAGTTTTCTATGCGCTCGAAGATGCTAGCGAGTGCAGCCTGACCAGCGGAATTGGCCTTTGCCGCCTGAGAGAGATGTCACCGATAGCCTACACACAATAGGATGAAATATACCCACAGAAAGAAGGACGCTTATACCAGCGAAGATCACCCCCGCGGGTGGGTATACCTGCAGAATAATGAATTTAGGACCCTAGAAGAATGGACCTTAAACTTTTGAAGACGTACTAGGCCAATACCCCCACCAAAGGCACCGCAGAAGGCGTACAGGAAGTTAACTGTTGGATCTAACCATTTGGCCGATCTGTCCTCCGTATTACTAGATTGATCGAAACCGGATATTTGTTCCCGGAGTAGATTGAGGACAGCATCAGGAGAATCGCAGGTTTCTAGTTTGGCGAGTAGAGGGTGGGAACGGAGATCTTTGTTGGTCTTGCTCTTGTATGCTTCGAGAGCATTGTCGAAGATGGTTTGGTAATTTGAGCTCGGGGCAGTCAATATGGTGTTCTGGGACATGTCGCTCGTGATTGAATTATAGTAAGGAAAGACTTCAGGGAAAGATAAGGATCGCTGTGCTTGTACAAACCCAGACGTGTCAATGATTTGGTCCGTGCGTCGTCTTCTCGAAATGGATAGACGCCCACTGGCAACACGCATGACAGCCACGCTCACGGAAAGACATAAATTCAGTCATTTGGGGAGCGCTCGCTAGCTCATTTTTTGGAACATACGAACTTAAAACTGAGTACCGAGTGGTTCTCGTGGCCCAACCTGGAAATGATGATGATATACGGCAGTATCCCGAAAGTATGTGCGGCATCCGCCGCGTCCCACTGCCATCCCGCGTCATTTTTACAGTCAACTGGTGTGATGTCTATTGATTATTCCCGAATTTGAGGCATCATGACTCAATATCGAGACATTAATTCTGGAGCAAAATGCAAGGACCTTACCAACCACTGACACATCACCAGCGGTAGCTATTGTAATACAATAACGCAGAGGGCCATGGGACCCGGGACCGTATCCCGCACGCGGTAAAAAATTACGAATCAGGTCAAGACCGAGACATCCTTGATCCACGAACTAGTATCTATCGATTTCAGGCATTATCTGTTGTAAGTGAACATGCTAGCGTCACATAGCCAGTTCATTGGTGATGATAGGCAAAAGCAGAGACCAAATACGCGAAGTACCTTGAGGGCGGGCGCCGCCGCCACTTGCAAGTCACGGTGAGGGTGAATCCATAACGTGAAGATTATTATAGTAGTGAGTGTCAATGCCAGGGGTACCACAACCCAACTGCCACGACGCAAGCCCAAGGCACTGACAATTAATCTATATTTTGTGAAACATCACTAGCGCCCGACTTGGGGACGACGTCAAGACAAAACAACTATCGTGCTCAGGATATTACTACTACAAGCTGGGCGGATGCACGCGACAGCAACACGGCATACTTGCGATGCGGAGGCCCGACATTCGGAAGCGAACTTGAAGAAGCTCAGCAAAGCGGCAGCAAGTAGGACCTATCTCAGATCTCTTCGCGACCAAACGGCGCGTTGTCACCAACCCGGAGCCCAAGAAGTCGGACGACACGACCGAGACAAACCCCCGCAAAGAGTTCGCCCCTTGGCACCGCTGTCCACGCTGAGTACCCCGGCCAGAGGCGCCAGACCGCAGGGGTCGATGGATGACTCAGGCCTGTTGCAGGGATAGAAGACGACAGCATGGGTCGGCGGACCTACGCCACACCAGCACTAGCACTCGCACCGCGCCACCGTCCGACGACAGAAGATTCGTGGTTGCGGTGACGTCGTCCGGTTGGGAGTAAGGGAACACGCTGGAGCGAATCCCATGCGAAGAAGGAAGAGGTCGAGTCGCGTGGTCAGCAGACAGCCCAGTGGAACTTGTCCGGTCCAAGTCGATGACGGGGGCAACGACAGAGTAGTTTCAAAGGAGAAAAACGAACTCCTGCAAAAACCAGAGTCCCAAGGGTGAGGGTGACCGTGATGAGGGGAGAAAATAACCGGCGGGCGGCGTGGGCGGCGTGCCTTTGTTGTACGAGGGTTATCTAGACATTACAGTCCTTGTTCGTCCCTACCAGTAATCTGCCAGTGATCTATGAATACGTGTCTCTTGCTTGTAACTTATTTTTTCCACGTCAGGCGACTCAGAGAATAGTGGACAGACCATCAGATTACAAACTTGCGTTATGAATAATACATGATCCCAAAGTAAGACTGATGCCAACAGGACCTAAAAAGTGACGTGAAGGATGTACACCGAAAATAATAAGGTTCCCCGGACTCCTTGTCATCATCGTGCGTCGTCAAAGTGGTCTTCTCCGCTTCCAGTTATCCAGTTCAACGTGTGACTCAACCAGAACACCGCGTCGATCAAGGCCATCACGATGTAGGATATGCCCTCATGGAAGCACTCTTTTATGCGCTCGCCAAAATTCAGATCTGGTGACCGTGGGATCGCATCAGCCGCTGCAAGGCCAATAATCTTGATTTGATTGACGGGCGAGCCGAGCATCTGGTTGTTGCCCTGCACGGTCCTATTAACCAAGGTCATCAAAATCAGATTGAATGCTATGGGTCCTATCCAGGGTAGGGCGCAGGAAATTTTCTTACCGCATATTTCTGGCAACAAAGATGAGCTCTTTGGGCATTTTATCAGTGTCGATAAGGAAGTGCTTAAGTTTCTCCTTCAGCTTCATGCTCGCGTCGTACTGCGAGTGCTTTTTCTGGGACTCTTTGTTTTCCGTTCTCCTGCTCTTATTGCCCAAACTGATCTGCCTCCGGAGCACGGAACTAGCGAATAGCCCCGGTGCACCGATACCCCATTCCCTGGCAATCCTGAACAGGGTGCTGACGTCCATCGCGAGCAGTGCCTTCCATAGCTCTGCGTGCTGTCTGCGAAACTCAGGGGTCAGCCTGACGTACAAGCCATGATCGATGAGGACGAGCTGGGGGCGATGGGGGTGCTGTGGGTGTGGACGGATGAATATATTTCCTGGATGCGGGTCACAGTGGAGCCAGCCCCAGCGAAACATTTGTGCACAGAAAAGGTCGATCATCGTTTGCATCACCCATTCCGTGCCTCCTTCCAGAGGCCATAAACCGTCGGCTTCGACGCACGACGAGCGAATGGGGGAGCCGAGGGAAGTCATAGACTTTGAAGGTAGGCCTGTGCTCGAATCTCCCATGAGTTTCAGGATACCCTGCCGGTCACTGAGGCGTACGCCATCAATCCACTCAGCAGTAAGCACACGCTTTGTCGAATATTCGGGATAAACCTTTGGTATATGTACGCGCTCTGCTAGGGAAGAATCCTGTGCAACGTGCTCTGCGGTGTGCACGGAATTTTGGGATTCATTTATGAAGTCCAATTCTTGACGAAGGTGGCCACAAATGAAGCCTAGTCAAAACGTAAGTATGCCGATACTCTGTGTTCTATCGAGGACGCATTCACCAACAACGAAGTAAGTCGGAATATCGAACACCCAGTGCTCGTATATCCACATAACCACTCGAAAAGCAGCAAGGTCCAGCTCCATTTGCTTTGCTACTGCGGGCTTTTGAACTTTGACAGCAACCCAGTCCCCAGGCTGTCCGTCTTGATCTTTCAATCGAGCACGGTGCACCTGGGCAATGCTTGCACTGGCAACTGCGGTCTCCTCGAACTCTGCGAAGATACCATCAGGGCCGCTCGGAGAGCTACCGAATTCTTCTTGAAATATGCTGGCAATGTCTGCAAAAGGCACTTGCGGTGCGTCGTCGAATAGTCGGGAAAACATGAGCTGCAGAGGCTTTGGTAAGAGCGCGGCATTTGCACCGATTGCTTGGCCTGGGTATGTCTCGGTACGTCTTGACCAGCTGCTAGGATGTAGGACCCACCAAATTTTATGTATAGCCCCCCATTGGAAGTAAAGAGGCTCAGGAGGCGATTGCCAACGCGTTCGTGCAAGGCAGAAATATAATCATTCTTGCCTGGGGTGAAATTCAACTTGTAGTCTGCCGCAATGAGTATACACTGCAGAATTTGATTAGCGGGACTATGCAACTGTTCTTTGACGCCACGTACTGTCCAAAACGTGCGAAGATTGCGCACCGCGGTACTCGCGTAGTATTTTCGATCAACGATGTATCCCGCGACTCCCAGTAATGTGACATATCCTACGACTCCCAGCAGCGCGACATATCCTGCGTCTCCCAACAGTGCGACATAGTATCCTGCTCTTCGAAGAGAGGTCTCTGATGGAATCGCTCGTCGACCCGATACTGTCGTCGAGAAAGTGTGGTGATACCGAGGAATATTCGGGGCAGGATCGTTAAAGATGGTTTGGTAGTTCGAACTTGAGGTGGTAGTGGTGGGTGCCTGGGACATATTGGTCGCGATTGCGGGTCGATGGGAGATGTTAGGAGGAAGGTGGATGGGGCGATGATTGCTGTAGCTGTACTATGGCACTAGTACACAAACATGTTGCATGTGATTTTAATTGTGCATGTTCTCAATATGGAGCGATGATAGACGCTCAACAAGACCTTGAGATTCGTGCGTACGTCCAATTGTCCTGTTTTGGAACATGGCAGGGTCCAGTGCGCAACGTGAGCATCTTGGGAGAAAACATCAATTCATATCAAACGAACCTCGCACCCAGAGAACAGCAAAACCCAAAACCATAGGCCCTTATGGGCGCAAGCGCGATGTGATGGGCATCAGAGTTAGCCTGGTTAGCACCAAAACCGAGCCGCGTGTATACATCATGTGATGTGAATAATACTGACTAAGCCAGTCGCGTCGCGGCAGAGCAGCTATTGTTATTGTTTGTTTATCTACTTCTAGTAATTACTATGCCACGACAGAAGAAACGAGTTGCTGATCCATGACAAAGCGAAGCCCAGCTCTCACCGCCCAGTCGTATCAAAGGCCAGACTCATATCATTCCCTTGCCCCTACCCCATCGACAGAGTCCAGCACAAGTAAGTCAAAGTCACTCTACGCAAGCTCTTCTCTGGCGATTCTAACGACAGTTCGTGTCCTTGTTGTCCACTGGGCGTCAACCCTCCCACACCCACCTAATTTTACCTCGCGGGCACGCCCTTCCGGCTACTCCCCACCTAGCCTCCGAGCGCGCAGCATAACTCCTGGGCATTGGGCGGTACGAGGACCTCAGCATTCCAGCCTCTGTCTCTTCCAACCCCATACAGCAGCACTCGGCTTTCGGCAGACTGTTTGCAGCGTAGCTACCCTCCCTGAGCTCCGCGGAAGACAGCGATTTTCCCAACCCTCCTCTCCTCGAGACGGACTGACTGCGGCCGAGCGATATCAACTCTATGTTATTCTCGGGAATCCTCAACCTCATCCAAGTCAACCCCGGGATTCGAGGGCATGTATGGAGCGTAGTATGCAGGGCCAAGGAATGTGAGATGGTGGCCTCCAGGTCGAAATTGACAACCTCGCACTTGTTCTTCTGGCGTCAAACTGGGTACGTTCACTTTTCCCTCACTTATTTCTATTTTTTTTTTGGTTTGACGTATCTGCTGTGGTCACGTCGAGTATAGTAAGTTCGTCCTTCAGGCTCAGCTGATGATGCCTCTCTTCATGTGACTCGTATCTTGTATCTCGCCTCTCACCTTCGTGTCTCTTTATCTCGCCCCTCATCCCCTTCTCTTCTCCTCTCACCACGCCCTTGACATATTTGTTCTTGCTCCTACCTCATATCTCTGGCCCCATCCTTGGCCCGTATCTTCACATCCGGCCTCTGGCCTCTCACTATCGCAACACCGCCGTATACGATTGCTCTCATGTTTTGCGTAATGGTACACCCCATGCACTCTTGCCCAACATGGATCCTTCGTCCCACTTTTAACTCTCATCTTCACATCCTACTCTTTGATTCGGACCGTCGCTGCTGCAACGAAGGCTCAGATCCTTCGCATTTCCCGGCCCTACTGTACCTCTGCCCTCATTATTACAACCTGCATGCACTTCCCACCTTAGGCGCTTCTCCGGTACTGGTGTTTTTTCTTCGGCTGTGCGACTTTCTCCATTTCTCCCCTTCGTCAACATGTTTGGAGTCATAGAGACAGAGCTTGAGGAAAGGTGCAGAGTGACGACGTAGTATGAGATGTTCGTTTTCGTGCCGCTGTACTTAGTTCCGGGTTATCTTCGTACCTGCTGAGCTCCGTGGTATTATAGCGTGTACCGTGTACGTGTACGACGAGTTCGTACTTTCAAACTCAGATGGCCGAATCCGACCTTGCAAACCATAATTCTGTATGCCTCGGATGGCTCTTCCTCTAGTGCTCTGCACTTGCCATGTCCGATCTTGACTCGGCTGTACTCAAGCCTGACGACTCTTAAGAGCTTCAAGGGCGCATCCAAAATGGAATGGGACTACTGTATTCTCCCGATCATGATAGCCGACTTCTTCCATCTGACGCCTCGTTTTCTGTTGTCTTGACGGCTAGCGATCTATCGACCCGCTCAGTGCCTCTAGAATTCCTTATGGGAAGATAAGAATTTTGTGGGGACAGTGCGTTGTAATTGTGACTCCATCACTATACCTTTACTGCGGGATGGGCGAGCAGTATCTTGTATACTAAACAGTTTGTATACGTCATACTGCTCATGCGTTAAGTAGATAGTCAGGTAAGTCATCATGACTGTTTTTAGACTGTAAGTGAACTAAACAGTCGGCGCCTCACAGTCCCTGCAGTATGGTGGCGCGGCCCGGCGTTACTGCAAAATACACCCAATGAGCAACCTACGGCCCACAATCCCGCTGTTGTATGTGGTTACAGGACTCATGACATACGGACAACTACATGGGAAGAGGAATACGTGCACCACTTAAAGTCATACTCTGGTCATTAAGGGACCCAAGGGTTGTTATAGTTGTGGTCGAACCTGTTCCCACCCCGTGTATAACTTGTTTGAGACACTAGAGACCCAAAATGTGGGTAAACATGACGAACATCACAGAACCGACTTTCTGATGCCGCAAGTCAAGGGAACGTATTCAGGGCCATGCAACTTAGACTGCGGCTCCACCTCCAGCCGCAAATGTCAGGCTGTGTCAGTGTTTTCGTACTCATGTATGTAGGGCGCCAGCGGCAGCTGTATTCCCGAGCGCGCAAAGCGAATCGGAAAACTTCAAAGGACACAAGTGCGGTTCAGAAGCGGCTTGCCAGCAGGAGAAAGGGTATAGAAATTTGGTTTCGGATAGAGAAAGCTTCCATGGCGTGTAGTGCTGTAGATTTCTTCATGTAAACTATGCGTACGATTCGCTAATTCGGAACCCTGTTTTATCTCGTATACGATTGAGAAGCTATAGCGCAGGGGATATGAGTCATATATGGGTTCTGGCGTAACTTTTTGGGGGTGTTAGGCACTTCTCTGCAGCGTACGGGAAAGAAGGAATATCTGTACTAGTCAGAAATGGTTCACTGACTTCGTTCTTTTGTATCATTACAGTATCGTATCTATGAAGAAACAACAAAGAAACATCTTTCTCTTGGCTGTTACCGAGTGTCCTGCAGGTATTCGAGGAGAGTGAACTCGTCACTTCACTCAAACGCCACGACTATGTATCCAGTCTCTGGCTATTATGTTGTGTCCTATAGCAGGCATCGTTTGTCGCGAGTGTTACGACTTGGAATCTATTCATGAGTAGGAGAATAAGAAACGACGTAGATAGAGATTTCTTAGGTAGTTCTCTAAAGAAGTCCTACTCACTTTGGCAATGTTTCGACAACAGTTGCATGACCGCTTCGTGACCCTCCGCTGACGCAACTTGGAATGCGGTCTGGCCCTCGCTATTCTGAAGGTGGGTACTTGCGCCGTGCTCTAGCAGTAGCTCTGCAGCTTTTACACTACCAACGTGCGATGCCATATGTAGCGGAGTTGAGTGGTCGTTATCCAGCGCGTCAACGTCTGCACCATGGTCGAGTAAGCATACCACGACCGAAGCGAACTGATCCGCAATGTCGTCATTGATTCCGTCCATCACTTGGTGTAGTGGTGTCCAACCCTTCTTGTTCCGGGCGTTGGTATTTGCACCATGGTCGAGTAGCATTTGTGTAGCCTTGACATGTCCACGAAATGATGCCATATGCAACAGAGTCGAGTGGTCATCATCAGCGATATCGATGCGGCCACCACGCTTCAAGAAAATGCGCATGAGATCAATATGATCATCAGACAACCAGATGCTCCAATTGGCCAACAGTAGGTCTTGTGGTGTCTGATTGTTCTTGTTTCGCACGTGGATATTTGCACCATGCTCGAGCAGTATCCGGACAGCTTGGAAGCTGCCAACATCCGATGCCGTGTGTAGTGGTGTCGAGAGATTGCTATCTAGCGCGTCAATATCCGCACCGTGGTCTATTAAGAATTCCACGACCAAAAAGGAACGATCCGCCCTGTCCACTGCTCTGTGTAGTGGTGTCCTATCATTCATGTCGCGCACATTGATATCTGCGCCGTGGTCGAGAAGCAGTTGTGCAATCCTGATGCATCCATGGAATGATGCCATATGTAGTGGAGTCGAGTGGTCACCATTAACTGAGTCAACACGACCGCCATGGCTTAAGTAAAAGCGCATGAGATCGATATGGTCATCAGACAACCTGTCGCTCCACTTGGCCAACACTAGGTCTTGTGGTGTCCGACCGTTCTTGTTTCGCGCGTGGAAATTGGCGCCACGCTCGAGCAATATCTGGGCAGCTTGGAAATTGCCAACATCCAATGCCGTGTGCAGCGGTGTCGAGAGATTGTTATCCAGCGCGTCAATATCCGCACCATGGTCTATTAAGAGTTCCACAACGGAATTGCCCAGTGCTAGGTGTAGTGGTGTCCTATCATTCTTGTCCCGTGCACTGATATCTGCGCCGTGGTCAAGAAGCAGTTGTGCAATCTTGATGCGTCCGTAGAATGATGCCATATGCAGCGGAGTCGAGTGTTCATCGTTAACTGCTGAGTCAACGCAACTGCCAAGCTTTAAGAAAATGCGCATGAGATCAACATGATTATCGGACAACCATGATCCTTCCCGCACAGCCAATAGTAGGTCTTGCGGCGTTTGGCCATTGTTGTTTTGTACATGGATATTTGCACCATGCTCGAGCAGGATCCGGACAACTTTGGTACAATCAGGGTGTGACGCGACATGCAACGGAGTCGAGTGGTTGTTATCAAGCGCATCAACGTCGGCGCCATGCTCCAGTAACAATCGTACGGCGGCGAAGAAACGATCGTCAAAGTGGTCCCGCATATCCTCTACTGTTACATGTAACGGCGTCCAACCTTTCTCGTCCCGCACATTAATATTTGCACCACGATCGAGCAGTAGCTGTGCAACCTTAATGCCTCCCCAGTATGATGCCACATGTAGTGGAGTTGCGTATGTGGTGTTAGCCTGAGCGTGCACGTCCGCACCATGCTCCAATAAATATCGCACCACGTCGAAATATTTATCATCAAATGGTGGGTCTGGTTTGTTAAGCGTGTTTACGTGGAGTGGTGTACGACCTTCTGAATCCCGGGAATTGATATCCGCATGGCGTTCAACCAGAATCCGAACTACTTCGAGGAGTCCACTGTCCGCTGCCAAGTGCAGTGGAGTCCGGTCATCCATCCCCCGAACATCCACATCTACACAATGGCGGAGTAGCAACAGTGAGACATCAGCGTGACCCTTATATAACGCTGCGTGCAGCGCAATGCCGTAGGGACCCCTGACGTTAAGATCCTGTGGACGCTTCGAAATAAGGTGGTCCACCATGCCATAGAATCCAAATTCCGCAATGTGGTACAGGGGAGCTGCTTCTGGTCGTTCCGGGTGCCCCTCGATATAGTCTCTTCGCAGCCACAACCATGCAGCAAAATAGGGTTTATCCGCGTCTAGGAGATCACCTATCCCGCCTCGAATGTGTGCGAAAACATTCTCAAACTCGGCATGGCTCCCAAAGTGTTGAGCAGCATACCGGGCTAGAGGAAAGTTCACGAGGCAGGATTGGTTGATGTGGGAGTCCAGACGGAGTAGGACACTGAGACAAGCTTGAGCCATAATGGTATGAGACGATTCGAGGAGGATATGATGATAACGAGAGCCATCAATTGTCGAAGTGGCAAGGCGATCCGATGTTAAGAATTCTTTGACCGAGAAATGAGAAAACTGGACCACTCGGGAATCATAGTCCTCGACGATGGCGATCAAACTGGAACATGCAGACAGTACCGCTCGCTCTTGATCTTCCCACCGCAAATCCTCATTCAGCTTCGGGATCCCCCCAGCCGCATCAAAGTCAACTGCAAGGATTTCTGCCAGCTCCTCCACACGAAGTGGGCGAACGGCAGCGGTGAGACATTGCAGGAGCCGATGGGCGTGCACTCGGTTAGACTTCGGAATCTCTTGCAGTATCCGCTCGTATGTCTCGTCCAATGTTTCGGGCAATTCACTGAGAGTACGTCGTACACTCGGTGGGAGACAGTGTCGCAAGATTTCCAACTGACAGAATATCCAACGGAACCTGAGTAGAAAATATCAACAAGCTATCTCTGAATAAGAACTGAGTCCTTACATCCCGTTGGCCTTCTCTGAGAGCGTCTCAATCACTAACTTTTTGTCCTCATCTCGCCATCTCTGCATATTCTCGTCGGAGTCAACCACAGAGGTGACAAAGTCTATTATATCCTTCTTTTGTCCGATTTCGTCGTGAAGAGATATCCGACAAGATGTCAAAGGCTCGAGGGTGGTCCGTATGTCTATTTCGGGACGACTTGTCATGCACAGTCGCAAATTTGGAAGGTTCAACTTGGCCAGCTTCTTCACAAGGGCTAGCACCTTTTCACGCGATGATGGAATCCCGCTTGTTTTTGGACATTCATCGAGTGCGTCGAGAATAAGATAGACCGGGATTCTTCCGGGTCCATTGAGCATGTCCTCAAGGCATTCCGTAAGAGTGCGGTCACTTGGTTGTTGGGTGCCAGATCGGTGGGATGAATAATAGCCAAAGAGGATGTCACAAAAAGGCGCAGATTGATGACTGAGCTGGATGACGATGGATGACAGTAAGGCATGGGCATCCTGCTTTCCCTTGTCCTTGAAATCAAAGAAAAAGTAGGCGATATAAGCTGATCCCGTGTTGCAGACCGCTTCGATGTCCTGAATGATTGATGAGCTGTCGGATGGTAAATGACAAGATCACAACAAAGTTTGGCAAGAAAGAGACGAACCTGAGGACGCTCTTCCCGGAACCCGCTATGGAAGCGAACGTCCCGTTAGCAGAGACACAAATACACTAAAGGATGCTGAAGTACGTTTTCCGTGGAGCCACAACAGTGAGCCAGATGCTTTCCAATCTTTGAAGGTATCGCCTTCGATGAACCACAAAGCGGTACCTTCGTGGTGAGCATCGCTCGCAGTATTGTAATTTACAGATGGATCTGGGGGAGAGAGCCAATTTCGAATGTCTTGTCTCATCTGGTTCCCTGTGACAGCAATTGAGGCAATGTAGGAAAGGAAGAGGGGCTATACGATGACGAACGCTTTTGGTCACCTATGTCGTCTACAACTTGTTGTATTTCCTCTCTGATCCTCTCACCGCCTAGCAAGATAACATTGAGTGCCATGTAGATGAGTGACTGGCTGAAAACTGATTGCGCACCACCGATTACGAGACCTATTTTGTCGTCAATGTCCCCTATTCTATCGTCGACGACCTGAACCTTGTCGTCTACGCCCTGCACTTTGTCCTCGACTCCTTGCACCTTATCATCGACAGCTTGTACCTTGTTCTCGACCTCATGAGTGGCCTTCAGTCCTTGTGCAGCCGCCATCCGAATTTCATCTTGCGTCAATCGATCCAATCGACCCAACGCGTCCTCAATATCAGCCCTCCCCGCCAGCTTCTTTACATATTTCTCTGGAAAACCGCAAGTTAATGGGGGCGATCTATACCACTGGGGACCAACTCACTCGCTCTGCTCTGTTTAATCTCCTTTGTCGCGATGGAGAGGATACAGAGCACCTCAACCATAATTTTTACTATCACCTCCGTCATCCCAGTGGTTGGCGGCACTTCAGTATATACCTCCAGTCGCCTGAAAAAGCTCTCTATACGCTCAAAGACGTTGGCGAGCACGTCCTGACTAGTGGAAACGGCCTTCGCTGCCTGTGATTTGGGCGTCACACTGAGCTCTGCGTTGAGTCCAGTTAAAATACTCACTGAGAGAAGGACGCCTATTCCAGTGAAAATCACTGCTGCTGGTGGGTATACCTGTATAACGATGAAAATCAGATTCTGAGCGACTTAGACTTGAACCGTCTGAGACTTTCCAGGCTGATACCCCCTCCGATAGTTCCAGAGAATGTGTAGAGCACATTCACGGTGGGATTCAGCCATTTGGTCAATCGATCATCAGTATTCTGAGACTGGTCGAACCCAGGAATTTGTTCACGAAGGATTCTGAGGACGGCATCGGGAGAATCACAGGTTTGTAGCTTTCCAAGAAGTGGGTGGGATCGGAGGTCTTTTTTTGTCTTCTTCTTGTAGGCTTCTACAGCATTGTCGAAGATGGTTTGGTAGTTCGAACTTGAGGCGGTAGTAGCGGGTGTCTGGGACATATTGGTCGCAGTTGAGGGTCGGTAGGGAACGTTAGGAGGAAAGTGGATGGGGCGATGATTGCTGTACTATGGTACTAATACAGAAACACGTTGCAGGTGATCTCGGCCGTGCGTATTCTCGATATGGGGCGATGATAGACGCTCAACAAGACCTCGAGGACTCATGCATAGGTTGAATTATCATGACCATTGTACTGTTTTGGAGCATGGCAGGGTCCAATGCGCAAAGTGAGCGTCTTAAGGAGAAAACACCAACTCATATCAAATGAGACTCGCAGTCAGAGAACAACAGAATCCAAACTGTAGGCCCTTCTGAGTGCGATGGATATCGGAGTTAGCCGACTTGGTTAGCACTGAAACTGAACCACGTGTTTGGGTCCAAAACACAAATTATGGCATCGAAGGCATCAGGGAACTCGGAATTTCCAGGTTTGGACAAATTTATCCAAGTCACTCCACCGTCCTCAAATGTTTCAAGTTTTAGCAACTCCACACCAATTTATCACGCTCAGTAAAAATTTCAGAAAATTTCATATGATTAGAATCGAAAGTAGACGATGTAATATATTGGCACAGCTTTATTATGATTAGACCAGAATATAATCCATGTAATAAATTAGCGCAACATTTCTCGATCGCGCGTATTTCGATCCGAGACCCATTAAGTAGTGCAACTTTGATAATATTGATTGTCGGTTGGACGTTTTGGTCCGAGGCTCATTTTCTAAGCGCGCCTTGCGTGAGCCACAGGACACGTGATCAAGGACCCGATAAGGATTGGCCGTGTACAACAGTAATATGGCGAACGACTCATCGTAGCGCAATCATCCTGCGGTGCCCTTCATTTACGTATTCGCTGCACTGTTCGTCTAGATGTTCTTCGGAAAATCGAGGGACTCGACCCTTTCTATGTCAAAGGGATGTCATCGGAAATATATGAGCCGAGGACGTCAATAGCGGCGGCGGCCGCGCCTAGGCGGTGGAGTTGTGGAGCGTCGCCTGTTGGAACGAGAGATTTAACGTGTGGAGGGGTTCTAGAAAATCAGAATGAACTTGTGAGGCAGCCGTATGATGTAAATCGATGGGAAACCTCGGTGTGGATGGCCCTGTGGTATGATCCGCGTACAATTGAAGACGTTTATGGGTCCACTTGACCCACTCGTTTTGATGCGAGATACCGATATCTTTCAGCCGTCACGGTGCCCTTTGCTTTGTCTGCTAGGGGCGATGTTGCGATGAGTGATCACGCATATATCACAAGATATTGAGATGGAAAAAAAAGTGGATTTCGAGTTTCTGCAACGATTGACATAACGAAAGATAGACACGAGGACATGACTCGGGCATGGAGATTGTGACAAAGTTATAGGTAGTGCTACGTAGTACGACATCGGTTCTTCACAGTCTGGGGCGTTTAGACGACACACCCTCAGACTTCACATTCCCCTCTTCCTTCCTCTGTAGACGTGCTATTTGAGCGAAGTCATATATTACGAGCTTGAGACTCTTACATACCTTGCTTGAGAAGGGCGTAGGGGCCACCCTCACGTCATCAGAATCCGACTCCGGTTCAGTTTCCGAGTACAACTGTCCCTCTTCTAGATCGGCCAATTCTTCAGGTGTCATAATATCGCCGAGCGTCATGCCAGGAGGAAGCGTAGTCTCTTGCTCAATGTCGGGGTGAGTCCGGACCCAGGTTGAATAGCGAGAGTGCGGAAGACGGACCCGGGCCTCAGGCTGAGGTAAATTCGTCTGATTCGGCAAAGAGGTCGATAGGCGAGAGGAGCCCGGAAGAGGGGCCTGAGATAATATCGTCTGACTCGGCAAAGAGGTCGACGAGACGGCGGGAGCCTGGGCTGGCACGGCCTTGATGGTTACAGTCTGACGAGTCGTTTTGTTAGTGCAGATGTGACCATAATGAAATACTAGTAACACGTACAATTTCCCCAGCTGACATGGGAGTGAACAAGAAACGCGTGTTTGTACCTATATGAGGAGGACCACTGGACGTGCCCGACGAAGAGGTTGAGGAGTCGGGAGGTGGGACGAGCGTAACGTCTAGAATCTGATGGGTTTTTCGTTAGTGCAGACTCAGACACAATCAGGAAAAAAGAACTTGAAAACGTACGATTTCTCCAAGTGTCTCTGGGATAAACGAAACTTCGGTGCTGGCAGTGGGATGAGGACA